>CALSCE010009645.1:11004932-11092250 GCA_943593645.1 Bovichtus variegatus
GTGAGTGAGTGAGTGAGTGAGTGAGTGAGTGAGTGAGTGAGTGAGTGGTGTACATGTTGACAAACCCGTAAAAAAAGAAATTACTCTACAGTTGAATCTTTCCCATGATAAGTGTTGAACTCATTGCAATGTAGAGTGTGTGTGTGTGTGTGTGTGTGTGTGTATGTGTAGTCTCCAAAGAGGGGACCCTGCAGCTAAAGCCATTTAGAAGGGCTTTAAGTGCTTGAATAGGCCTAGAAACACAGTTCTTTATCAGGGAATTTGGCGTAGATAATCGAAGCTGGCTCCCAACCGCAGAACAGCAATTTTGCAGTTCAAGAAAAAGGAGAGGGAGAGAGCAATGAAGGATGGAGAGATGGAGAGAAAGGAGACCCAAAAAAAAAAGAAACGGCACCGCCCATTCATTCCAGGTCTAGAAGAGGAAAATAGCTGCATGTACATGAATACAGAAAAAAAAAAAGGACACAGTACAGCAACACTGACACAAGGACAAAAGAGGAGAGTTCCTACTGTTGCTGATAGGTCTGTGTGGAGACAGATGGGAAACTAAGTGCATGCTGTAGTTTCATATCTGGAGGCAAGAGGAATATCACCATCTATCTTGGTTGCAAGACTTCATACTCAAGCTGCAATAGAAACCTGTTTTATTGTCACAGCGGTGCTGTAACAGTGGCTATAAACTGGGGCTGTTAGTATGAATGCTCAGGTGCCATTAGGAGGGCGGGGACTTACAGTAAACACGCCGATTTGGCAACGCCTGTTCTGCATTAGACTGCACGGAGCTGGGTTACTGATCACGCTCTCTTTTAATTGGAATCTACTGAATTAGTTCGGTTGCATGGAGACAGGACGTTTTGAAATATACATGAAATATAGTTATGGAAATGAAAATCAGAATAAAGAAAATTGAGGCGATAAATAGATGATGAATACCTTTCCCGCCACGATGTTACGATGCATGCTGTGCATGTTATTATAATTAGCAGGTACCTATTTTGATCACGTGTAAATGACAAGCTAGTTCAAAAGGGCCACTTCAGGGATTTTGTATCTCACTTCCATAAAGTTGAGGATCAGATTCGAACACAAGACACATCATGCTGGCGGTAAGGATCTTAGCTTAGCGTGTTAGCATGCTAAAGCGTGCGGATGGGAAATAAAATGTGCTTTTTCGCAGGTATTTGTGTCATGATCTTTTCCTACTTCCTGTTTTATTTTGTAAAGTGCATTCCCCTCGTGTGATGTCCAGTTTTACTTCCTGTCTTTGTGTTTTCCCTCCTGTGATTGTTTGCCCTTCCCTGATTTGATCCTCCTGTGTGTAATCACCGTGCCGCCCTCGTGTCTTTCCCTGCCCTCTCCAGCTGTGGCCCATTCATGTCATTAGTGTCCGTGTGTATATACTCCTCCCTCTCCCATTGCCGCTTGTCAGTTCATCCTCTATGTCTCTGGTGTGGTCGTTCGTACGGTGTACCCTGTTTGTGTTTCTCCAGTTTCTGCTTCTTACCTTTTTGTATTTCAGCTTTTCATAGCCTGCTCCCTCACTTTTTGCTTTGTACCTTTTCGATTGTTTAAGCTTTGAGAATAAAGCTCACACTGCCTGTTTTCTGCATTTGGGTCCTCTCCTTTACCCCACCCCATTTGATAGTTCTGATAATTTGGTCGTAAAGCAAAGCATTGGACGAACTCAAACGTTGACCTCATCGGTGGCGCTAAGATGAAAAGCCAGGGGGATCACCAAAGTTGTTACAAATCATCCTGAGGGGGACATGAATATCTGTAACACAATGCAAGGCATTACATCCAATAACTGTCGAGACGTATTAGAAAAATATAAGAGAAAAGTATCTCAAATGTCATTAGGATCATGTACATGTATATCTGTACCAAATGGCAAGAGTTGTTGAGATCTTTCAGTCTGGAAAGTGGTTGACCAATAAACCAAGGCTGTGACATCCTCACTTTAAGTTACTTAAATGCTTATAATCTCCAGACACACTGGATCCTCTCTGCCCAGAAGATGCCCCACCAAACGCACAAGCCTCCTGTTGAAAATGCAAAGTCTCCAAACCTTCGGCCCGGATGACCCCTGATGATATAGGGTTCATTTTTCAGAAGGAAAAGCAGTTTGTAGGGCAACATGTTTTTAAGAGATCGTTTCCTGGAGGCTTTCATTTCCTGCGCTAGGTGTCGGGTGATTGACGGAAAGCAGAGTGTAACACGATGCAACGCAGGTTTAAAAACACTCAACGCAGCTACAAAGAAATGAAGATCAAACACAGAATTTAACCAAACCGCATGACTCCTTCGTGTTTATTGTTATGGAGGATCCTGCTCTATGGAAAGATCGATGTTGTCTAATTCGACTGTGTTTTTGCATCTTGGTTTTCAGAGTGACCGTCACTGTAATTAATCAGATCCTTTAGAAGATCCATGATGAACAGGGACAATTTGAAGTCAGCCCTGCACATTATAGACTTGAATTCTCCAATGAGCTTTAATGCAACGCTGTAATTTTATGCATAGATGCAGTCTTGCTGAATTCCCAGCATGCATGGTCGTTAACTGCTGAGACTTTACAGCTTTTCGGTTCACACAACATTTTCCTACTGTTTTGGTAAATATGGAAAGATATGGATCCCAGTCACACCCCTGGCAATTGACAATATCAATTTAAAGTTATTTATAATAAAAACACTTTATTTTAAGTCCCCCCCAATTTAGCCTTTATGAGCAGTATATCAACATGTGATATATGGTTCATAACACACTATACTATAGTTGTAAGCAGATATAATTGTTTATTAAAGTATCTTATTACGACATAAGTGGAGGTTGCTATACAAACATAAGGAATGACAATATCGTAAAACACAGTTGTAGTAATACAAAATATATCTTCATAGGGGGAAGTAATAACTGCTCACAAAAGAATAAACTGTCCTTATAGCTGCTTATAGCTACATTATAGTAAAAGTCAAAGACAGATTGTAGTTGGTAACATACTACACTATTTATAAAAGTTAATAAGGATAAATCTGGCCTCCAATTTTTTGATTTCAAACATTCTATGCAAACACATTTTGGTCCACAAGTGGCTTGTTTTGACTTTGGACCTCCGTACAGCTGCCGTCATAATATAATGAACAATTGAACTAGCAGATCCACTCGGCTGTCAACGCTGCTCTGAACACAGTCGGCGTGTTTCAACCGTTTAAAGAGGTAATAAGAGGTTAAAATAACTCCGGCTGCAGATGATCACCATGAAAACCTTTTTGCTGTGAAGTACAACTACAAGAGTAAAGAAAATAACAACAGCCATGAGCCAAATGCTGGCGAAATGTGGTAAGTGTCTACTCCATCAGCCACTCTAGCAGGTCACCAGCCACCATTTGAAGGGCTTGTATAGTTCTAAAAATCGAGCAGCTTTGGTAAAAAAAAAAAAAAAAAACTGTAAAAACTGCAGGCTGTACGTGCTGCTCGTTTTCATACAGTGGAAATGTCCTGGTGGTTCTCAGCCACCCCCCTTCAAAGGCTGACATTGCGGGCCGCCGCTAAGACGAGATCCAGACAGCTCTGTTTGGGAACAACATTTACCAAAATGCTTTAAGAAATGTAAACAGGAAATATAATGTTGTCCTGGAGTCATTGAGTCACGCTGTGGGCTGTGGAACTATGTAACTTAATAAATCCCCTGCAACTACCAACAAACGATCACTATATTGTCATTAATGTATTTGTAAAAAAGCTATTATCACAAGAACCCTGTATTAATAGAGGACATATGTGCACTAGGGAGTCACACTTATGCACCCACACATGTAGGTGGGCAGGAAATAGTATGATCCGAACTGGGGCGATGTGCAAATGACTTGCTGATAAGCCAGAATATTATTTTAATTCAACCACAAGCAGAGCTACTTGATCACGTAAGAGCGCTCTCACACCCACAATCTGGAAAACACAGGGAGGTTATTTGCTTGTAGGTTTATGTATTTACGTACTCTCACTCATATGTTGCTATTTATGCTTTTAATCCTCTCTTCAAAGGCTGCATGTGTTAACTGCTACAGTTCTTTCTGCACGTCCTACTTTGACTGCATTCCGCTTTTCATCAGGTGATGCGATCGAACGTTGTATATTTTTTTTCCAGAAAAAAAAAAAAAAAAATCCGTCAAAATGGCACCCATGAACACAAAGAAATATGAGCACAACACGCACGCACGCGCACACACACACACATACAGGAGATAATGCAACTGCTATTTCTGCTGCCTACATTGCAGATGCCAAGCTTACAGAGGAGGAATATCACACTTGATTAAACACTGCTACTTGAATCAGCTACTCACACACCTACACACACTTACCCACACCCACACACACACACGAAGACGTATGCATACCTCAGGGCAAGAGGAGGCATCCAAACAGACACTACCAGCATAAACTGTTTTGTGTGTGTGTCTGATGCAGTGTGTGTGTGTGTGTGTGTGTGTGTGGATGCCAAGATGTCTGCAAATGCTGTGTGTATGTCATCTATCCGTATGTCATCTCTCCTCTGATGTGACCTTTACACACAGATATTTTCTTCCCGCCCTGCCAGCAACACTGCTAACACAATTACACTGAGCTAATGAACAGAGGACCCTGATAAAGTGGTTCTCTCTCACACACACACACACACACACACACACGCACGCACACACACACACACACACGCACACACGCACACACACACACGTTCCCTTTATGCATATCAATCTCCTTGTAAAGGCTACATTTGCATCTTTAATATAAATGAAAGTGCTTATTAAAGTGCACACAGCAGTTCAGATCACATGGAGGAAGAGCTAGTCTAAATCCGGAGCATTTAACCCCTCGCACTCCTCCTCTCCTATTAAATCCTGCATTCTTTTTCTCCTCGTCCATCCGTCCACAAGGGTCCGATGCTGTATCAACACTGAGATTAAGAAGCGTAAAAACCCTGCAATATTGCCACATCTGAATACAATTTACAGCAGTTAGATTATAATGATAATGCTGCAAGGAAGCACATCTCACACGGTGGTCTTTACATGAAATGATCCCAGTGTGACATTTTGATTAGATTTCACACCGGTATGAATAAATTTGTTTCATTAGTAGTAGCGCTAATATTTACAAAACGCTCTCAGAGGGTTTCTTCCGTGGTAATGTAAGAGGAAGGCTCTTCACAGATAAGTCATCCATGTTGACTGATGTGGTAGAATGTAGCAACATGACCACATTTGATTTGATTCATTGATTTGAGGTGCTTGCGGGTTTTTAACGTAGATTTACATCTTCCAACTTTTCCCCCCTCCCCAGCGCAGCCCATTGAGTGGCTACAACCAAAACAAAACTCCCGTTGCCTCTCTTGAATGAATGTTAAAACATAAATGTCTCTGCTCTTGTATGATCAGTGTCCACAGAGAACACTTCTAACCTACACTCACTTCCTGTCATAATATATTCTAATGCAGTGGTTGTCAAAGTGGTCCCTATAAGCCACTATAGGTGTCCCTGAGGAGGGGATCCAGGGGCTATGCAACAGAATGGAGAAAAACTAGACTATAATTAAATGTTCATGAAATGTTTCCAGTTAGAAAGGTATTTTCTGTTCATGTGTCACTCTCAGCACTATCATCTTCCCTTTTAGCATTTTGGAAGAATATAAAATTCACTTCAGACCACTGTTCCTCATGAGGTCCCCGGGACAAAAATCTTCTGAAATGGGGGTCTGGAGTCTAATTGGTCTTTACTCAGGGGGCCGTGACATAAAAACACTGCAGAAACTCTGCTCTAATTCCACTGCTAATCAAATCTGGATCTACATTTTTGACATGAGGTTACAGTCACAGAGGAAGGGGGCGAAATCTTGAGGCGTTCCGTTGGCCTGATTACGATTGGACGGGATCCTGGGTTGCTGAGTCTGGTTCTGATTATCACGTTTAAGAACTGACGGCATTCCAGCACTGCTGCAAGGCCACAGCCTCACAGGGAGGGGGGAGGGTACCACCCTGCACGTGTCTCATCCTATAGTACTTTATATGACGGGACGAAAGATATCCTGATGGCGATGTGTAGAAGCTGGTTAACCAAAACCTAAAGACCCTGATGCTGCCAACCATCAACTTTGCTGAAGTCTTTGAGCGCGGAGCTGAATCACTTCTTACTCCAGGGCTGGTGTTCTGCAGCTGAACCTCACCTCTGACCTCCCTCTGGGCAAGTGAAAAGATAATATCCCTACCAGGACTAATAAAAGTATCACAAGGGTGTTATTGCAGCCTAATGACATGTGGGACAACCAAACAAATGAGAGACATTGAGATTGTGGTTCATGAGCAGTTCAAGATCTGTAAGTATGTATAAGTTGGTCATCTATACTCGTCTCCAACTCCACGAAGACCACGGCAAGAACTGCTCATCTGAACGAGTCCGCTTGAAGTTGAAGAACATCTGCCAGTAAAGTGGCTTCGGCACCTAAGCTGTTGCGTCTATTAAAACTAAATATGCTGCGTTTGCTTTGTAGTGCAGTTCATTTAGGCTCTGAGAGACTAAAAAAAAAAAAAAAAAAAACCCGGCCGAGAACGAGGGTCTCAGTCTACTTCCACACAGACTCTGGCGCGGCTTTGGTGTGTGTGGTCTGAAATCAAACAGACCAACCACAGGAGTTTATCATAGTAAAAATGTGGTTTTAGCATGACTTTAAAAGCCTAACTAAAGTAAGCACGTACGTTTGGGGCCTTTCCCTGATCATTCAGACAGCAACAAGGCTGCTGCGCTTGTGTACTTTGCTAGTTCATTAACTCCATCAGAAAGCGACAGTGATCCCACAGTTACCGTCCTCGCATTGCCGTACAAGAGGCTCTTTTTCATTCCGTCCCTACCTGTCGATTTGCAGTCTAACAATACTAATAATGCTGCAACCATGAGCAGCCAATGTATGATCCATGTACGTATACAATCAATGTGCGACCTCAAGTTAACGCAACAAGGTTTTGTTTTTAAAAAGCAGTGTGAACGCACCAAGTGAGCCGAAATAGAGGTGCGAAAACACCCCAAGATCATTATTATAGCCTTTATTTAATTAGTCTCGCGTGTTTCTCGTGCAGATCAGCCTTTTAAAAGAATGATCTCGTATCAAGTGTTGTTCTCATATCGCCATCTGTCTTTCAAGTTATTTCTTTAAGTATGCTTGAAGTATTAAAAAAGAATTATCTTACCCTATTGAAGAAAAGGGACATTTGATACACTAAATGGCTCGCTAAGAAGGACGTTCATGGCTTTAAATGACATCGCATCATTAAGCTGAATTAGGTTTGAATTCAAGTAGATAACAGGGACAGGTACAATAAACCTGAAACAACTAAGCCATAAAACTACTGGGAGGAGACCCGTGTTCACCTCTGGTCCACAGTAATTAACAAATAACGGCCTACAAACACAGCAATTCATACGCTACAGCCACACACACATTCAGGCCTTAAAGAAATCCTTGTTTCCTCATCCCGTTCACTCTCACAAACAATCCCACATGCGTAAAGCTGATTAACGTCACTATACAGCAGCATATGGACTTTGTACAGAGGCAAACTAATCACCAAGTTCCACTAACAGACATGTCATTTCTGAACACAACCTCACGCGAACGTTGCTCTTCTTAGCGGAACATTTTAACCCGAACCCTCCAGCCACGCTCTCTGAATGTATGCATTTATCTCAGGCTTGAGGACTTGAAGGCTTGTTGCAATTTCTATAACGCAGCTATCGAAATCCATAAATTTGCCCTTGTTAACCTTACAGCAATGTTTTAGCTGGGTGCAGCACTGTGGTGTACATTTTGGCAGGCATACGCCCATGGGGGTGCATAAATAATCAGCTGCATATGTTAGCTGTCCTGGTGGAGAGGAGTGATGTATTGTATGTAGTCGCTTTGCTTTTCTTCCAGTGGAAATCATGATTCAAGTGGATGCAAAAAAAAAGTAAGTAAGTACTTCTCAAATTAGAGGCTTTTGGTTGTTGTTTTTGTTGCTTGCCCTCTTAAACAATGATAACAATAACTCTGTAGCGATAATGATGACAATTCTCCATAAAGCAGTTACGGTATCGACACAGGTTCAGAAGAGAGAGACAAATAAAAAACTGAACAGGAAAATTAACATTGGAGAATAAATAAGAGAGAGAAAACGAGAACTTACTGAAAACATTAAACAAAAGTACAAACTAGAAGAGCATTTTCTTATGTTATTGTATGTATATATATATATATATATATATATTCTCTTTTCTTTTCTTTTATTTTATGCACAAATAAAGACCTAAAGGGCATTCGGAGAGTGCAGACCTCCCCCAATGGTGTTTCCATAAGTGAAATATAATGTGTTTATCTACCCTGGGATACTGATCCGCTCCAAAAATGTAATGGGTTCTTTCTTGGCCCATGCTTCACCCTTCCACCAAGTTTTACAAACACATAACCCCCTTGGCGCAGGTAAATATACATCTTAAATAAACAACAAAACCTAATAAATACCGAAATACCTAAACAAAAAAAAAAAAAAAAAAAAAAGTCAAGAGTAAAGTATTCTATACAAGGCTTTAAAAGAAAACAAGCATAACGCGGACCATCACGCTGAAGTAGGGAACAGCTTTCGGTGGGGAAAAACACACACTCCAGGCCCTGCTAATGTTGACCGGTTGGTGCAGCTCATGCCAAGCGCACGTTGGTAAATCAAAACACTGTTCCAACTGTGAAATATCAGCGTCGCTCATATCATTCATCCACAGCCGGAGACCTGCCGCTGCTGAATAAATATTCAGCCGGACTGCGTTACAGCTAGACTCGTCCTGATACTGCTGTTTAACAGTTTTTGCTTCAGGCATGTCGAGGGGACACCCTTGGGCCTGGGGGTCACAGAGGGCGTGAGAGCACAGACGGGCCTGGCCGGGAGAGACAGACAGACAGACACGGAGACTGAAGGGATCCCGTCTCTGTGGATGTGCTCCAAGGCAGCAATCTAATACTGTAAACATGCTGTCCACCCTTAACCTGGGAGACACGACCCCCACCAGAGGACGCTGGGACAAGATCTTCAGGAAGGTTCATATCGTCATTAACGGCAGAGTCCATCTTGATAAGTCGTCTAGTACTTGGTCATAAAAATCGGACTTTTCTGAAATTGTTAACGATCCCCTCGCTCACTTAAAAAGTCCTGCTACTTCCTGGAAAATAGTGCATCTTCAGTGGTGACCTCATGCTGCACTGGTCCAACCAGTGAAGTCATCACAAATCACACAGTCTCCACTCTTTTCCTGTCGTCGGTACTGACATTATCTAATAAAGGGGCATTTTTCGACAACCGTACCTTTTTTTTGGCTGATCAAACTGCTTCTCTCTCCAGAACTGATCGGCAATTAATTTGTTTACTGTCTAAAATCACATCCTGTCCTACTGTTTGAACAGGAAATGCATCACGTCAAGGGAGCAATGAGACTATCCTATGGGAGCTTTACGTGAAAGTATGTCAAGCAGGCTGTCAGCAGATTTTAGCAAAGCAAAGATTTATCTTTGTAGCTGTTGTAAAAGAAGCAGAAACGTCATTTGCTTAAACTACCAGCAGAACTTTTCTGGCTCGACAACGACGAGGAGCAGCTCATGAAGTAGTTATGAGTCATCAAGGCGAACAGTTATCATTCCAAATCCAAAATGATCAGTTAGCTGATCTGCTGATTTCCCTAGAACCTGAATGCTGTGGTCATAGATTAATAGAATAATACTTTTTTCATTTTAACCAAACATCTGCTTGTAACAAGTTGGGTACAACTCACTCTCTGAAGAAAAGGTTCTCAGGTTTGACTTCTCCGATAAGAATAAGTCTTTAGAGCAGCTCTTAAATAACGACGCATTAGCTAAGACCTCTCGGCACAGAATGAGGGGCCACATTCCATTATTTGCGAACATACAGTATATCTGTTGCTGTTGACAGTGTAAGAGAAGTGCAAGCCTTGCATCCCAAATTTCAAGTCTTTTGGAATGTTTTCAATCAACTCATGATACACTTTCTCAGTTCCTGGAAGCTGGCAAGCAGCGACTATCTTCTCACAGGCGCCGTTTGTTTAGTCATTTTTGCCTGGCTCCATAAGCTTTTTGAACATTTCCATCACACAGCACTGGAGAAGTATTAACACTTTTTTTTCATGGCTCTGCTTCCACCCAAATACAGTTCTGTCAGGTAGCCAGGCCAGTTTTTTATTTTTATTTTCATCTTGAAGGAAAACAGAAAGAGTAGAGGGAAATGCATAAATAATAATGAAGCAGGGATATTTCACAGAAGGTGTGGTTACATACAGAAGCATAGCACAGTCTGAAGGCTTCTAAGCACTCTTATCACAAAGACAAGAGCCCCAGTTAAGAGGAAAATCTCAAGATTTACAGAATGAGACATCTGAAAAAACACATCATTCTGTAAATGAAGATAATGATACATTTAGAGCATTTTTGCAGGACGTTCGTAGGTAACACAGACATGTAGATCAACTTCAAAGCAGATATCACGGAGTGTAATATATGGGCACTGACGAAAGATGCATTTCAGACCGAACACATAAGCAGACTAAATGACAGACTACCGGTTAGTAAGGAAAGATATGTGACCTTCGTTTAACAAAAAAAAAAAAAAAAGAAAGAAAACACCCAAACCAGCAACATGTGTCCAAAAAAAAAAACCTCTCCTTAAACAGTGAGAGACTGCTGCAAAAGAGAAACAGAAGACCTCCTCATGTGATGCATACTAACTATGTCTGCGTGACTGTGTGCTTTTGTGTGTGTGAAAGAGAGATGGAGAGCTCCAAAGATTGTGAAAACAAGTTCCATTTTCGGTGATAAAATCTGTTAATCTGGCTGTGCTGGCCCCTCTCAGTATATCAGCCCCATTCATTTCCCTAAAGGACCTCTGGAGTGGGGTAACAGACTCACTCGCGCTCTCAGAGAACCAGATGTTGGAACAGAGTCGATGTGTTTGCTGCATTCGAGCAGTAATCCCTTTTCTCCATGTCATTGTAGCTGACGTAATCTTTCGCCAGCAGGCACACGTTTCACGTAAACAAGGCATCTGCAGACCTAAACGTGAAGACATAATCACGGCACAAATGTCAAACTCCCGGCTGCTCGGAAACCACGGGTGTTGATTTCTGATTGCGCTGCAGACTGAAATGTGACTAAAACGGAAAAGCGCGAAGACCAAGTAGACAGAAGGCATCAATGCAATAACATGTGCACATGTGTAAGGGTCCCTGCGAAGAGGGCAGCCTGGGGCACAGGCTTGGATGGAAACGTGCGTCTTTGCATGTGTGTGTGTGTGTGTGTGTGTGTGTGTGTGCTCTGGCCCAGTTGCCTATTTTTCCAGCCTGCAAAATGGGGAAAAAATGCGCTGCGACTCCAAGCATGAAGCAAAGTGCCAGAAACACTGAACCCGGACAAACGCATAAAAATCCATGGCATCATTAGCCATGTGCAAGCTTAGCCTGGCACGGCTCGGTTTGGTTCACTTTGGCAGTTTGACATGGATTTCAGAACAACAGCTGCACATAAAACTAATTCCAAATCTTCAGCCTTCGACAAAGGCAGATATGAAGACGTATGAGGGCGACATCGCTGATTAAAGCAGATCTGATTTGTATAAGAAAAAATAAATAAAAAAAGGCTCCATTGTCTGCTTCCTAATCTACTTGATGACCCAAGTGCAACAGCTCTAGTTTCTGGTGGGTCCCCTTCATAAAAGCAGACAACATTTTTCATTCTCTCCCGCTGTTCTGTCTCCCGCCGTACGATAACGATAATGTATATTATGCACAAGACTGTCAATGGCTCATTACGACACCACACAAACGTCTTCTTGAAACAATGATTAGAATCACACATGTTGAGGCCTTGATTTTAATTCATGTGCACTCACACAGCTGTGACCCTTTACAGTGCAACAGTGTGAAAAGTGGATCTAATCAGAGGGGATGGAATGCGACCTCTCGCCCCTAGCCATGGTCCTCTGCAGCCGCTGTAGCAGCCTTATCTGATTGGTCTGTCTAGCGCGGTAATCATTCCCAGAACCCAGACAGGGCCGCCAAAAAACTGGAGGGACGCACTGGTGGGGGGGCGGAGAGGAAGAGTGGGCTGTTTGAAAGCATGAGTGCTGCGAAATCCTGCAAGCTGCTTGTGTAGAAACCTCGTCGAATGATTTAAAGATGTGAAACCTGCCGGCAGGAATGTGTACTGTATTGGACCAACGCTCGCACAACGATACAAACAAAACAGGAGTTCTACTCGTGGTCAAAAAACTCCGCAGGCCATCATTACTGTTGGATGAATTTTGAAAGTGTGCTGCGATGTTTTGTTCCAAATTGCGACAGCGAAGCGTTTCAAATGTTCTACCTCCTAACTGGCTTCTTCTTCAAAGCAATGGCGGCCGAGGCCCATGGGTATCATAATATTTAGAGCCATCTGCCACACCAAAATGATGGGAAAATGCACTTCGAAACAGTTACGACTGATGCTCATAGCATAAAACAGTAGTATCATCACATCATCCGGGGGACGCGGGTGTTTATTGATGATCATTGAGGATGTAATTAAAAGAATATTTCAAACAGTTAAAAAAAATACTCTTGGAACCAGAGACTTAATTTGCAACTTTATTTGTTTTCCTTTCCAAGAAAAAGCAGCAAAGTTTATGTGTTTTTTTTATTTTGAAGCTTTAACTGCATGACACAGAGACTTCCTTTGTTTTATGGTAATCATAACAAGGTATTACAGCTCATTTGATTATTATGAATAAAAAAAGAAATAAAAAAAAGGCAACAAGTAGCAAACTGCAAGAAAGCCAAAGACATGGGAAAATATCCTTCTTTTGTCCACAGGAAAACTACCTCTCCGTGTGGAATCACTCTCTCTGTGTTCCAGGCAGAGTTATTGGGGGTGATGTCCAACAGCAGATATCCAAACCTTTCATTTATGATAAGAGGAAGTTCGTGTTGTTCGTTTTTCTCGCGAAATATAAAACTTCACTTTGACGCCAGTGTGTGGAGTTCTGAGCGCTTGCACTCTATTCCTGCAGTATGTTACAACCCAAGTAGCCACTAAGTCACTCTTAAACAGCGCCACGAGCAGCAATTCCTCACGCTTCCTGTCTCGCCAGCCTCATGCACACAAACACGCTCGGTCTACTCTGTATTTCTCTCCATGCGACCATTTTTTTTTTTTTTCCCAGTTCTGAGCATCAGCATGCAGAGAAAAACCCATCAGTAATCCCCTGCTGCTCAGCTCTGGAACTGCCTGGCTGCCCCATGGTAGTTATAGGTCACTCACACACACAAACCCACACACACACACACACACGCCTTCAAAAACACATCCACGCACACACATCCACGAGCACAAATGCACACACACACAATCATGACAATGTGCTTCCTTTAGGTCATGGAAGCTGTACATCTTTCTCACTCTCACTCTTTCACACACACGCGCGCGCACACACACAGACACACACACACAGCAGAAGCCCAAGTGTGTGACAGAGAAATGCCAGTCTTTATCGCACCCTGCAGTTTAACCCCTTCTAATCCCTTCAGAGTGGCGGAGCTTTATGGTCAATTCACACTCTTTCATGCTTTTTATTCCCCCTCTCTCTCTGTAGCCTCAAGAGTAATCCCCACAGCAGTTGTGGCAAAACATCAGACGAGTGTGGAATAGACTCATCATACAGAGTAACATGGATCTAACAAACATACACGAGATGCACAACAGTCACGCGATGCTGGGTGGTTAATGTAAAATGACGTCAGAATAGACAGTGAAGTCATTGATGTGCGTTCCAAATCACACAACAGCTTCTTTTTCAGTTTCGTTTCAATGACATTTACTGTACAAAAATATATATATTTTAAGGCTGACACGAATGATTATTTCCATTATACCAATTAATCTGCAGATAATTTTCTCCATTAATGAATGTATCACTTGGTCTGTTGAATGGCAAAAAGTAGTGAGAAGCACAAATCAATTTTTCCAGAGCCCAAAGTGACATCATCATCTTCTTCTAAGAGAAGAAGAAGCAGGAAATACTCAACTTTGAGAAGCTGGAACCAGTGACTGTTTGGGATATTTTGTTTTTTTGAACAATTGGTCGCTTGTAAAAAAACTTATGCCGATTTATTGTCGGTCAATCGACGACTCGATTAATCAACTGTTTTCAACTTTATTCAATTTACTGTTACGGTTTATTCAACTGTAAAATATCTTAACTTGGCATGACATGAAGTATCTTTATTATGAAATGTTTATCTTCCATGAAAAATGAAAGAATATGAGACAATATATTGCATTCAGAGTGTTATGCCTTTCAAGTATCGATATCAGCGCTGACCTCCGGCTCCAGTAACAAACCAAACACTGGCCGCCTCACTCACACTGCAGCTAGATCAAGTGCAGATGTGCTCGTGAAACACGATGCAGGTGTTTTAAGGTGTTATAGTAAATATGATCCTCGGCAGCCTGCAACAATGTGAGAATCAACTGTGAGGGTGAGCTACCAAGATGCTTCAGTGTCATTATGTTGTCATGTGATCATAGGTCAACATAAGGCAGACGGAGCACAGCGTCAGACAATCGCCGCCATTATCCCCGAGTGTTAGCTTATCGCTATTAACAATAGTTACACACAGATAGGTGTATTGTGTTTATAAAAGAAGACAAAAAGGGTATGGTATTTTTGTGGAAATACAACTTTAACAAATGTACCATGTGTACTTACTCTTTCACTTACCACGAAAAGCTATTTTGTTTATTATATTGCTGAAACAATTAGTCAATTAGGCGATCAGTCAAGTTTGGAAAACCAATCGCTCGTTTCAGCTCTCAAATATGGAAATGCTGCTATGATTATAAATTGCTTTTTTGAAATAAATGTGTATTTTTGACACATTTTATCATGTGTATTAAAAAGGCAAATATATTTGTATTGTGGGCTGTTGGTCAATCAACAGACTGAAAATGTCATCTTGGTTTGTGGGGGGCATTTTTTTTTTACAAGTGCTCACAATTACGCTAAGTGCAGACGCAGGAATAGCTCATTAGTTAAATAGTTGAGATTGATTTTATGTAAAAGAGACAAGAATCCAAGGCAGACTTGACTAAACCCGCTGCATCTGGTAAGTATAACAAATCCACTGTATACTAGGACTCATTGTACCTTGTCAAACACGCTCACAGGTGCAGGTATGCATGGACTGAGTTTATAATAAAGCTTCACAGAAGAAGAAGCATGGAGTTGAATTCCTCCAGGAGTACACAGGGAAGCCAGTCAACTACATCAGCACACAGTGGGAAAATGAAATGTTGTGTTCAACAGCCACATAAACTGTTCAGTTTCCTCGGTTTCACAAGAGGAAAGAATTTGAAACAGTGTGTGGAGAGGCGAGGCAAGAAACACACACACACACACACGCACACATGCACACACACGCACGCACAAAAACAAACGCCGTAGCCACACACAAAAACACGCTGACTCAAACACACACATAATATTTCTCACAACCAATTTCACTAAACCACATGCATAAACACTCAAACACTCCCACCGCATATGCACAGGCACGCGCTGCTACCAACACACACACGCACTCACACACACAAACACGGAGCAAAGAAGTGTATGTATGCAGCGAATGGCTCCGTTTCTCTCATTAGGGAGAAGGAGCTGCCTGCAGCAAAGCCTCCTCGAGTCAGTCTGCTGAGATCTCTAAAACCAACAGCACTAGTCAGACAGAGAGAAGGGGGGGGGGGGATAAAACAGTCACACACTGACTGCAACTACGCTGAAAGAACAGATGAAGGGACTGAATGGAAGAGAAAATGGAATCATCAAGAGTAAAGAAAATAGCGTGGTAGGAACACAGTAGATGCAGTATCTTTAAATTTAGTGATTTGACTTTCGCTGGTAGCACAATCAGACGCACAGAGCAGCCAATAATGGCCAAGATACAGTATCTGGGATGTTCTAGTGAGATAGAGTTGCTGCTTTTCTGAAGCGTTAATGCATGTTGATTGTAGGAAATCATTGCGGTGGCTCAGTCCAACTGTCACCTGCAATTGAAAAGACATCTCGCTATCTATGGAAACTGGAAACTACGGGATCTTCTCGACACATTTCTCTGCAAAAGCCAGGACTGCGGTCAAGACTACATAAGTCAAGGCTGAGGAAAAGCCCAAGCAAAACAACTGTACTCTGTTTGGACCGAGAAGGCCGAGACCACCCGTGAGACTGGGACAATTATAAACAAGACAGCGGGTCTATGGTCTATAGTTGTTCTGTGAGGCTATAGGCACAGCCGGCGTCAGAATGCTAACAAGCTTATAATGACAACGTTAGCGTGCTGATGTTTAGCAGGTATAATGTTAACCATGTTCACCAGATTGGTTCAGCATGTTAGCTAACATTTGTTTGGGGATGTCATCAGTTTAGCTGGTACTTGGTCATACAGCAAAGTGTTGGACCTGATGATGGTGTTAGAGAAAACACTTTCAAAGTCAATAGGATTCATCCTCTGGGGACCATGAATGTCAAAACAAATGTCATGGCAATCCATCCAAAAGTTGCTGAGATATTTCAGTCCGGACCAAAGTGGTGGACTGACTGTCCGACCAACATTGCCAACCTTAAAACCAAAGCACTACCGTGGCTGAAAAGCCAAGTGTACTCGGTCGAAACCAAAGGCCCATTCTGAGACAGGCCTGAGACTGGACTGGAGTACAGCAGCAGCTGTCCAAAAACATTTAAAAAGTGACACAACAATACACATACAGAGCAATGTTATTGCATGGGTTTATAATTTAGATGAGAGTAATTGCAGCTGGTTCTACCGCCTGCAACCCGGATAAGTCTACAAGACAGTATTGTATGTGTGAAAATGTCAGCTGCACTCGTAATGCTAGTCCAGACAAATAGAAAAGTGGACAAAAGCAACTGCTGTTACATGGTGAGAAACATTAAATAAATGCAACTTTTTTAATATTATTTTAATTCAAATACACGGAATACTTCTAGGTTTGTCAGAGCCTTGTGAATATTCTGTAGGACGAGGAGAAAGAGAAAGCAGAGAGGGAATAAAGAGACGGGGAGAGGATAACACAAACATAGCACACAATGTCTAAGCGGTGGAGAAAGGAGAAAGAGGGAAATAGAGATAGACATAAAAGCAGGAAATAATAGACAGCCCCATTAGGCAGAGGTTATTGAGTAAATTCATCTCACTAGACAAAAGCTTCTCCTGTGGTTGTGTCATTGCCTCTTCCACAAAACTCAACACTTTCTCTCCAATTTCGGTCCATTTGCAACACCCCGCGTCTGTTAAAAGCTAAATTGCCCGTCGGCATTGCCTTAAAATGGTTTCCCATGTATCACCGACCTATGAAGGTAGCGATACGCGGGGTAATTTCAGCGGCCAAGGAGATGCCTGAGCACAGGCGCTTTCAAACGGGAGACCTCAAGCTGCCTTAAAAGGATATCAACATGTTTTGAATGACCCTGTGGTTCACTTTGTTGTGGAGGAGTCGAAACATTTACTATCAACACTAAACCGTTTCTGTGTCTTCTGTGCGCAGGGGAATTGAAAGCTGGCAGAATTGCATACAAAGACAAAGAAAAGGGGCTAGATTGGCAGAACCTTGCTCAGTGAGGCTTCAACTGGGCGGAGAAAGTCAATTTCTCAACTCCAGCAAGACGTTTCTACATCACACACAAAAGCAAAGTCCGATACCTTCGAGCGGGAGTACGCTGCACCTATACGCTGCACTTGAGATGTCGGACCTCACTGCACCAGAAGCCCGATTCCCCAAGGAGACATCGGCAGTGCCGTTGCGCAGTTTGACAATCAATCAAAGCAGTCAAACTAAATAGTGATGTGCTACCGGGGACTGTGTGAGGAGTTCTGCTCAGGAGTCCTTGAGCAAAACGCTGAACCTGGAAAGCCACACTTCTCATGATAAGAGCCAAGAGACGCATGAGAGGACGCGTCATTCTCTGATCCTATTTGTCAAACACACCCAGACAAAACCTTACAGTCACCTCTCCCTCACACAGGCAGGTTTGTGATTGACTAAGCACTCAACAAAATGAGATGAGCCTCTCTCTGTGTGTGTGTGTGTGTGTGTGTGTGTGTGTGTGTGTGTGTGTGTGTGTGTGTGATGATCAGGCGACTGTCATTGCATTCCCCGACTCAGCATTTCTGCGGCGACTGTCATTTCACCGCATATCCCTCCCTCACAGCAGGGCAAAGTGGGGCCTGCCAGGGTCCCTCTCTAAACATTTTTAAAACACTACAAAGACGCCACTGTCCGTTAACCCTATACCAGCTGGAAAAGTGTTTGTTGGCACCGTGATGAAATGCTAGTCGTACAAATTGTTTGTTTGTTTGTTTGTTTGTTTGTTACGGTTTGTCTCTTTATTTCGTTTTTATTTGGTTGAAATACAGGGATTATGGATATTGAACTCCCGGTGAGCTTTGTTTGGCCCCACAGTGTGGGAAACGACTGAACTCCGGGTTGTTATATACTTTTCACAACGGGAGACACCAAACAGTGGAGTAAGCCTCAGCTTGGCATCACACTTTTAAGATACTAAGAACAGCATATACTTATTGTAAAATGTATTCAGCAATTTCAATGCCAGACATTCAGTGTTTCCTTGAAAACGTCTATTGAACAATAGATCTTCTGAGCGATATGCAACAAAAACACATGATTTGAATATACCTTTTGCTAAAAGTACATAAGTCCAGTACAGAGTCCCTAGTCATGTTAATACCGCAGTTTTTAAGTGCATTTGAACATCAGTGATTCTTAATGCTGGAGATATAGCTCTCAATCTAGTCCAAGCTGAAATATGTTTATGGTTTCTTCAAATTAATTTGAGCTAAACGATTCCATTGTAGTTCCAAACATATGATCAAGTCCCATATCGACCACCCTGGATATGTCTGTTTTAAGCATAATACAGGAGATGAACAGCAGACTTTATAAAAAAGGTCTAGACCTAGAAATCAAAATCAGCAAAAACTGCAAACTCAAGTCACTCTCCTTCCACCTCTTTCCTTCCATCTTCCCTTTCTCTCCTCATTCCTTGACAATCTTAATCACTTCCAGAACGACCATAATTTGAATTGCACAACCTCAGTCCTTTTTGTTCATCCCATCCCCTCCCCCTTCTCTGAGTCCTCTCATCTGAGTCACATTGTCAGGAATACCGTCACTCTCTCGCTGTTTCCAGCTCCATTTTATTCCCTCTCATTTTCTTCCATTTCTCACTTTTCAAAACCTCGCCTCAGTTGTTTTCTGCGTGACGTTACACTCTTGATGTTCTGTTGCTTTCTCTTTTGTTTATGTCTCCCCCTTTCCTTACAATCCCCTCTCAATATAAGCCAGAGCAAATGCAGTAAATCACTAGCTAGGTTCCCGAGTACTTAAGAGTTTCTTTGATTTGATTTCAAGGTGGGTGGAAATATTACCAAATGCTGTACAGTTGTTCATCTGCAGACGGCATTATGTACAGCTAACACCGAAGAACAAAAACCCCTTTCCTATGAGTTTTTATTGGTTTTAAATTACCATTTCACTTTTTGCAAATCTACCGTTGCTTACCTTAAAATTGCCTGAAAGTTGGATAGAAATGTAACATCTGTCATCGCCTTTCCTTTTGACCTCCTCACCCCTACAACATTGAAATGTACTCATCCTCTTTCATTCTTTCTATTCCCCTCCCTCCTCCAGTGAGCGAGCCCAGATAGCAGAGCATGCCGTATATTACCACTTTCACATACCTCTGGCCTTCACAGGCCTCACTTATCCCTTCTCTCTCCACTTTGGTGTTTGAACATCCCCCATTCTTCCTTCTTTTTTTTTTTCTGGGTGTACAGAAGTCAAGTAAGACACTTTTATATTTGCACATTTTAACGTGCTGCAACGCAAAAGTGGTTCCCATCCATACCACCCGTTAGAATTGTTGTCACCTGTGATAACATGGCTAACTGCTTCATAAATAGCACTGAGCAAGGACTCAACATGGAGGAAGCCGAACTGTGTTAGAGCGTTGCTTTATTTTGTTCCTTTGGTGGGATTAGGTGCAAAGCAACAGACATCAGTTTGCCTCTCTCTGAAACCGAAAAGGAGCGTACTTCAAAACAGAAGCTTCACCTTAAAGTGCTTTACATGGCCTCTCAGAAACCCATTCAATGTAGTTTTTGGAAATGTTTATTTTTTTTGGCTTGTACCATGGTTCAACACCTTCCTGGTTCTTTAAGGCCACATTTGAAAGGGTATGATGCCTCGTAGTCCAATCAGTGCTGCCTGATCCATCCCTCTCGCCACCTTTTCATTTCCCTCCTGCTCCTCCCCATGGCCTGGGGTAAGTATAACCTCCACTACGGATAACACAAGACCCAAACTTTGACCTTGGCCCAACACTAAATATATACAAGGTGAGAAGGAGGGTAAAGGGAGGATGTCCGAGTGTGTGTGTGTCTGAAATCTATTGGGACGTGCTGATCTTACTAATGTTGGAGAAGCACAGAAAAGTTCAGTAACGTGGGTTTGTTCTCTCACACACACACACACACACACACACACACACTCACACACACAATTTTGCTGCCTCAACTGTTCAGACAGCACAGAACATAAGGCAGAAATTGGCCATTTGGGACAACAAACACAAGCTGTATGGTCTGCAGCAGCAGAAGAAAATGGGTTGCTGAAATTCTTTTAATTGCTGACAAAACAACGGCAGAATTATCCTTGCTCACACTCGGATAGGAAATAACTCCCCCACCCACCACAAGCCGTTGGTCTCGCTTGAAAATACCAAACGCGGATGCTAACGACAATCACAAAGCTCTTTGCACGTCCTATTTTGAACTTGGGAAGTGAGTGTTTGCAATCAGGCAGCGTGTAAACGTGGCTGCCACCTCCGCCTGCGGTTACCTGTCACATCTGTGCAGCGTCGGAGCGTCTCTTCCCCTTACAAGAGAAACTATTTCAATCTGCCTGCCCTGTTTGATCTGCATTGGCCTTTCACTGCGGAGGCTGCATCAAAAAGGTGCCGGGAACTTAAAAGCTCCATCGCTTCATCTCACTCTCTCTCTCTCTCTCTTTTGCTCTCATCCTACTTTTCTCAACCTCTTCCTCTGTCTATTCTGTTCAGATAGAAATTGGGAGTTGTAAACATTTTCTTATTGGCTCATGGCAAAAAAAAAAAAAAAAAAAAAAACAGGGCTCATTCGCTGTAATATCACCAATACTCATGTTGGAGACAATGAGAAAGAAAAAGTCCGTTAAATACAGACTGCATGAGGTGAAGAGGATCAATATTAATCACTGTTATAACACTATTCATCTAACTAATAAGAATTTCTCCTCCATCACTTGCACTTTTCTTCCTCGGGCTTCGTCTCATTCACAAATCCTTACATCATCCAGTCTGGCCTATCGCCTTTCTGCCCGCAATTTGTAGACCAGTTACTCACCCCATTCTTTGTTCACAAAGTTTCCTTCACAAAGTTAAGGCAACACGGGGTGAGTAACTCATATAGTATACTACTGATATACTCCTTCATTATCATTGTGACGTTCTCACTTTCAGACCTCCATCACCTGAGAGGCTTCCCCACCTACATGGCTTTTACACCACTGCCAGCATCTGTACTCTGAGGGAGTGCCGCCCCATCTCTCATCTCCCTGGGCTCACATTCACATGAGTGAACTGTTGCTTTTCCAATAACTACTGGTATCATTTTTAAAATGATCCCTCCTTATTAAAAAGACTGACAGAGATGGATATGGCCAGCAGAGGAAATAAGAAAAGTCGATGAACACATCATGCCTTTTGGTTTTAATCTAGTATGTAACTTAGTGGGAATGTTTCACTCATAAACCTTATTCTCACATCATATCTGTCATATTTCTATAGGTCTGTCACTCTGTTATTTGATCTACATGCCGGTGGTCTGAATTAATCAGAAGAATTGCCTCAAAAAAAGCAGTGAAAACAATTTGTATTGCACGTGGGATGCAAACTGGTATTTTGCCATGTAATATCAGCTTACTTGGCAGTCTAGAGTCATCAGCAGCTCAATAGGCGAGAGCGTGGCTCCAACACTGCTGGGCCCGCTCGTACAGCATTTAAATGTAGACTCTGACGGCACTATGAATAAAAAAAAAAACCTCAGCTAAATGCCATTTCCATTACACCCTATGAACATGCTAGGATAACACACCATCCCTCTTGAGGGTTTCTCGAAAGGAATGAAAAACTGCTTTATCTATCTGCTTTATTGTCATCCTTTTGCCATCTCTCCTCCTCGGTTTATTTATTACAGGCACTCGAGGGATGAAGCGGGGGGTGCATCGCCGATCGTCTGTAGCTCTCAGCTCAGCCCCGGTCTGAGCCCCCTCCCCTCCCCTAAAACCAGCTGAACCCCACACACACTTGCTGTGGCGGTTGTGTTTTTTTTCCGCCCAGACACAAGGCGAGCCCAGATTCCACTCTCACTTATAATGTGGCACATGAAGCCCAATGTCAAGGAAGCTCCAGATGGAAGAGGCTTCAGTCAATAGTGAGCCAGGTCACATCCAATAACACGGAATGAGCCGGTTCACTGAAACATGTAGAAAGATGAGCTAAATGTAGTAACTACAGGACATGATCCAGTAACTAACGAGCCTTAGATATCCTACATGTACGCACTAATGTTGCCACAACTTGTTTTCAGGTGATATTCACCTTCTAAAGAGAATGAACTGCAAACTGCTCGCACCCTAGAGTTGTGCATGGCACTGGGAGATTTTTAAGCTTCATTATCAGATAATTATCATTATCATGTTTTTTTTTTGTTTTTTTTTTTATGATTCTCGTAATCGTTTCCAATTCCTTGTTCATTGTGTAGCTGTGTTGTTTGCGCCCGGCTGATTGTGTTCTTGTGAATGTTTCCTGTTCTCAGAGATTTTAGGCTGCCTGATTAAATAAAGATTAAATAAAATAATAATAACGTAGGACTCGTGCCGTGACTTATTCATAAATTCACTAGGGCTCTCCTCGACTAAAGAAATTCTTAGTCGTGCAACACTCATATGATCTTGTGTTCACCAGAGATGCGCTCGTACGTTTGTTACAAATAAGTCATTCAGTATTAAAAAAAAAAAGCATTGAAAAAAAAAACACAGAAAGACTGAAGAAATCTTGGTTGACTGAGACCAAAACGACCAATTAGTCGTCTAATCGACTAAGAGGGGGCAGCCCTGTAATTCCTCTACAGTTCTCAACAATAACAGCAAAGCTTTATAATATTATGGCTATATATCAGGTTAAATCCAAGAAAATCACATAGAATTGCCATAAAACGTCAAACTACCTACTGTACCTTCAGGCACTGACACCACATCCATGGTGCTACGGAGTGCCACGAACACACCATCAGTTCTTATATAACACATAAGTATAGTCTTAGCCATTGGAGATTTTCTTAAAAACTGCAAGAAAGTGCGATATGGTTACTTTAAGTATGCAATTAAACACCACAGACGCTTGTATCACATGGGAAGTGTCAGGTTAGAACTTCCTTTAACTATTCCTGAACTACGGGTACGGAGCCCGCAGAATGCTAATACATAGAAAGGTGGATACATAGAGAGCGGGGAGAAAGGATGATCTCCTCAAAGAACAAATTAATAATAAAAGACTCCAAGAATAAACTAGGTAATTAGGTTACAGGCGGCTCAATGCACATGCAGCGCCGCTGATTCTGACTCATTTCGGGCTAAAACCTCTTAAAAACACTGTGTGTCTGCGGGTGTGTGTAACACGAACTGATATGTTCCACAGTCATTATGTGCACTAGAACCATGCATGCAGTCACATTGGATGTCACGCCTCGGCCCCAAAGTGGAGGTGATGTTCAGGGTTTCAGCCTTATCAACGCGTCCCAGCACAGGCACATCATGACACTTAAAGAGAGAGAGAGGGGGAGAAGTCTTTCTTCCCCCATACATCTCTTTGCAACTCGTCCACAGCTCCCACATCATCTCTCTCTCTCTCTCTCTTTCTCTCACGCACGCACACTCATCCTTACAAGTTCGCCCTGGAGAGTGATGAGAAGGACGAGAGAGGGAGATGAGAAGAGATTCAGAAGATGCAAAGGGAAGACTCTCCTCTCTCACTCGCACGCACACACACACACACACACACAACCTCAAGATACATTTTTTTTCTATGTGCTTTGGCAGCCAAACCGGTGGCTTGGTGCCTGTAGTCTCTCAGAATCAGCCCGTCTGCCTCACCTACGCATTTCAAGTCAAAAATTCATAAAGGTGACACAAAACTGTCAGAGCACGTTGATGCGATTCCAAAATGATGAAGCTCAGTGTGTGTGTTTATGTGTGGGTGGGTGAGGGGAACACACACACACAGACACACACACACACACACACACACACACACACACACACACAGGTCAAACAAATACACACTTCCGCACACATTCAAACATTTAGCTTCTAAAGCGAGCACAAATAGGCACATATCTGCATACATGTGCAAACTTGTACACATGCACTCAGCCATGGTCTCCCTGCACAACACTCCGCATACATACCGCCGATGTATGCGCACGTGCACGCGCACGTGAACAAAAAAAGAGTGGTTTCAAGTTCAATTCGCGTCTTGAGCGCAGACGCAACGATGCTCATATTCGCACTGGGTTTAATCCTATTTTTCCAACAAAGATCGTGACAATGAACCACAACAGCTAAGAATCCCAACCTGGCATCACCGTATACCACTGCGACAACATTCCTATAATACTCTGATATGTACCATATAAACATTAAAGCTCGAGCATGCGGGAGATAAAACTCCCCCGTGGAGCTCACACACTGTCAGCCTTTTCATGCTGTCACTTCACTGCATTCCAAAATCCGCAGTTCCATGCCGGTGAAGTAAGACAATCCTTCACCTTCAACAACTTGACCAATTCCAAGAAGAAAAAAACAAGGGACGTTCAAGTCATTTTGGAGATGGTTAATCAGCAACCTCCCCGTGCGTCTGGCTGCTTCTCCCCGGGTGCGCAAAACAAGCCATGCGATGTTTCGAAGCGCAAAAATGAACCAACAGAAAGCCGGATTTCTCCCGAAGCACAGACTGCTCCATGTGTGCTCATGTTAGAGACTGGAGAGAGACATCGGCGGGCGGTAAGAAGGAGGGCAAGGAGAGGGAAGGGGAAAGGTTGGAGAAGGAGAGGAGAGGAATGTCACCAACATTTCGGATGTGTATGGGGGGGGGGGGGGGAAGCTCCAAGACGAGAAGAGAGATGATTAACAACCACAAAAAGTTTGGCTGTACTTACTGATCAAACCGCTCTTCGCGTTCGTCCTGCTTGGCATGGTTGTTT
Source organism: Bovichtus variegatus (assembly GCA_943593645.1). Classification (NCBI taxonomy): domain Eukaryota; kingdom Metazoa; phylum Chordata; class Actinopteri; order Perciformes; family Bovichtidae; genus Bovichtus; species Bovichtus variegatus. The sequence continues at coordinate 11,030,445 of CALSCE010009645.1, forward strand.
TTTTTTAGGATGTCAGAGTTGCAGCAGAAGACAATTCCATTCCCGGCGGGCTTGTCAGACAGTAGCAGCACCGGTTCCGAAGCTCAGCTCTGCAGTTCCGTGCGCACAGGAGAGCAGCGCTCAGCATGAATGAGAGGAGAGCTGCGGTTAGACTCCGACATCTCCTGGTAGAGAGAGACAGAGGGAGAGAGAGAGAGAGAGAGAGAGAGAGAGGGAGAGAGAGGGGGGTTGGTGACATGAGTGCGCCCCCTGGCTGCGTAATTGCGTTACAGCGGATCGCCAGACGCACTTCTCCATGGTGCGCATAGGTGGCAGCATCGGACCCGATACAGGCTGCGGTTCAGTGTGTTTCTCATGCTCCCTGTAGTGTGTTGAGGCTCTTAAGTGACATGATAGCAGTTGTTTTTACTGGAATCAGATGATTTGATATATTCCTGATAATGATTCACGTTTGTTTTTATTGGATCCTTTTTTACCTTTCTGCTGTAACCATGTAAATGTCCCCGCTGTGGGACTAATAAAGGATTTCTGATTCTGATTCTGATAAAAGGCTGCTTCTATTGAGCTTGATTGATTGCTCGTATCATCATATAATGCATGCAGAGTGGCACAGCTCTGATTTTATGACTCCCTGTTGTTCACTGTGTCTATTTTATTTTTCTTTCATTTCAGTGTATGTTAAAATGTGTGTTTTCCGCAGTGAGTGCATCTCTTTATATACGTGCTTGTGAGCATAAGTGTGTGCGTGTGTGTGTGTGTGTGTGTGTGTGTGTATCTATTCAATAACATTCACTGCTGAAGGTCAGCTCCCTTGAAACTTGACAAATCATCTCTATCGGCAGCGTTGGTCTTTGTTACTTCACCAAAGACCACAGGCTGCTGGGGCTAATTCAGAACAGACTCCCACTCCGGAACATTAACTTCTTCTTTTCAGATAAAAGCATTGCCTGAGTACTTCAATTACTCATATTTGAAACCAACTTTCCAAGTAGAAGGTAGATTCTAAACAGACACTGACTTTAATCATCTTACTGGCTCATTTGTGACATTGTGGAGCCCCTCGGTAGCCGAGGGGTTACAGCGCATTCTGATTCCGGCCTTGAGACCTCTGTTGCGTGTCACACCCCTCTCTCCCCTCTCCCGGATGTCTACACTGCCCTCTGACAAATAAAGTAGTGACGAAAATGCAAAACAAAAAATGCAAAAAAAAAAAAAAGTGACATTGTGAGGGGACTCAGCTGGCAGGCATGAGGAGTCACAGGTGGACTTTTAAAAGTAGTTTTTTTTTATCTAGACAAAAGTCAAGGCTTGGTTTGTTTGTTTGTCTGCTTGTCAGCAGGGTGAAGGAAAACTTTACTGCTCTAATTTTCATAAAACTTGGCAGAGGGGTGTAGCATGGGCCAAGGAAGAAGCCATTACATTTTGTAGTGGACCCGAATCCCTTTCGTGAACATTGCGAGATAGGACATGGCCCTTTCAGAGGTCTGGGCTCTTCTAGTTTTGCATGTTTTTACTAAACTACAAATTCCATACACCATACTTTTTTGTAAGACCTTTTTCCAAAAAACATATCACACTTTTTTTTTTTTAGGAAGATTTAACACAATCAAGGCAGCGGTGATAATTCTGCTGTAAGAAGTGACGTTCAAGGAAGCTCCGTCATCGGAGATTTGAGAGTCGGCTGACATTTTTAACAACTCATTTCACCTCGTCTTTTTCATCACAGCCATGTTTGCTTGTCTGTCCTTTTTTTTTTGATTAAATGATCAGACGCTTTTTTTGGCAGCTTCTTTTTAAAAGGAAGACATTTTAACATGTCACAGTAGGAAAAGCACAGGTGCAAATAATAGCTAACGGCTAACTGTAGCTGCCGTTAGCTAGTGAGCTGTTAGCGCAGTCATCCTTGCTGGTGGTGGAGGTGGTTCGTAATATTAACTGGCTTTCTATGTCTGTGTTGTTGCAATTGCTTGCTGTATGACTGTTAGCAAAGTTGTCGACTCGCTAGTTTTTGATCATTCATAAGTAATGTGTTCATAACAAATGCACGTGTAACGCTACAGCTGTCCGTATTACGACATCGATGTATCAGTGAATTGCACTCTGAAACTGCAGGGGCACAAAAGTACCTATTATTACATAATGTCGCTTTAAGGTAAGCTTTGGAAAGTAGTTGTCGGAAATGTGCAATACTATATATTAGTTGTTGAGTTAAAACACAGTACTTTCCCTAATTTGCTGTACTAGGGTGGTACAATCATCACTTCCACTGTAACTCTTTTAAAACAAAGAGGGACTTGGGGAGGGGAGAGAAAGGTGAATTTGCTCCATAAAAAGGAGGATGGATTGTTGGTGTGTGTTCAAGCTCCATCATTTCCGGAATTTGTGTTATTTTTCCTTCTTCCTGGGCCCCTGCTATGACCTTTGCGGTCCCCTTGTGCATATTAAATGTTGATATTCCTTCCCATATTAGTGATGACTAGGGAGTTTTCATATAGGACGATGAGGTGTCAGGTTCTCCCTCTCCACACTGAGGCAGAGGATGTGGTTACACAAATGATACTCTGCTGCTCAGATTACTGTACGTGTGCATGCGTGTATGTGCACGTGTGAACATCCTTTCCCCCTATAACTCCCAGTCGTACGCGCCTCAATGTGCCACTGCCGCACTCTCGAGTTCATTCCTCATTCTAAAAACCTCTGAGTCATCCACATCTGCCCTGTTCAGCTTGTGCAGCTGGAATCTTTAACTAGACATTTATTATAACGCTGATTTTAATTGATAAAGACTTGTGCTTTTGGTTGTTGAACCGCAGGAGTCACATTCAGTTATTAAATTGCCTGATTTATTGGTTACATAGAGTTTACCATCCCTTTAAGTTACAATAAATCATTTCATTTCTTGTGAGTCATGAGACTAAGGAAAGAAAACTGAGTGGAAAACATGCGATACATTTATATTTATGTTAGTCTTACCATGTTTACTGACTAGAGGGTATACTACCATGTGTTATTTACCATTACTCAACAGAAAAAAAGTGAAAGTGAATTATTATTATTATAATTATCAGATATCGCCTCCCACTTTTTATGAAACTGTAAATAATAAATACACAGCAGAAATGAAAGGACACTTTCTTCCAGTAAACAACTTATAACCTTAAGGGTACAATGACATTATGTAGCTTACCTTGTGAATATTTTCTAACTCTGTCCTTGAAAACAAAAACAGCACATTGTACATTTGTACCAATAAAGTGACAAAACAGCTCCTTATAAACAATGATATAATTTCTGCTTCTGTTTCAAAACTACCTTAGCCGTTTTCTTGTTTTTTTTTTAAACATTAGTCTGTGTTTCTGTCTACCTGATGAATAAATCTCTGTTTTGCTCTCTACCAACTCCTGAGGAAACCATCTGAACTTTACGCTCCTTTATGTTCGTCAGCTAATTGCAAATATTTAGCTGGTAGTGGTGAGGTGCTGATCAGGTGTACAGTTGCGATCCATTAAGTCAAAGCGATGAGCTGAAAGACGCTCAATTGCTCCGTACTGAGCTGACGGCAGCTGCGGAGTTTTGTTAATAATTCTCTCTGGGTTCATCACTACGAGCGACCCCCTTTAATATTACACAGTCATTTCATCCATTGTTAATATAAACGTATGTGTTTCCTGACATTTTAATGTCTAGTTCTCTACATTTTACATACTAATAATGACTCTTCAGAAACCTATTGGTGACTTTACGGAGACTAGAGCCATGTTTAAACAGTCTATGTTTCACATCCATACAAGTACAAAAGAAACATCCAAGCCTGCTTCTCATGCTCCAGACTTTAGCAGTGATGGTGACCTTAAATGAACATGGCATGGAAAAGAGCGCCATCTATAGACGCTCAGATTGCAGGAAGAAAAATGCAAAGAAATACAGTGAAGTCAAGTTTATGGTACATTTTAACATCAGCAACATGACTGTATGTAAATATATATATATATATATATATATATATATAGAACTCAGCCTAATGGTGACTAATATTTATTTGTATTCTTTAACAAACCAGAAGCAAAAGACACATTACTTCCTGTGCATCAAATGATTCGTCCAGGAAGAAACCAAAAGCAGACAGTCAGTGTTTGGACATGCAAACGTGAAAAGCTTTCATAAGCTACACCAATTACATCAACTGACAAGTAGCAAAACACATTTTCATAAAAATGTTGTGGCTGTTGACTTTTTAAGTGCAAATTCTGAAGCAGGCCAAAGGGTTCTGCTTCCGACGTGGGTCTCGGTGTGCGTGGCTCGTCAGCATGTAGCCGAGCATGGTGTGAATGAAAATGTGTTTGATCAGCTCCACAATCTCTCTCTCTCTCTGCCTCATTTTCTGCTTTGTTAGTATCGCCCTCCATCTCTACCACCTTCCAACAGAGCCTTGATCAGCAACGTCCATTTCATCCAATAAATGGCAGCTGATGCCAAATCATAATTAAAATCTCCACAGAGAGCCAGCTGAAAAAGAAGCTAATTAGACTTTTTTTTTTTTTTTTTTTTTAACTGTGTTGTCCCTTTTTTTTCTTGCTTTTACACACAACTCAAATTAGCTCTTGTAACTTTTGTGATTAAGAGCCGAGGTCTCCGCGTGCGGTTGTCGAGGTCAGGCAAATGTCCTTCTTCTCTTTTATTTCACCTGTTATTTTTTTTGTCTTTGATCAGTGACAAAATCAGAGCGGTCCTAGTGAGCTTAGTCTCAATACTAAGCAAATGCAGCAGCAATTACAGAGAGAAAGAGAAGAGGAGTAGACGAAAAAAAAAAAAAAAAGGGTTGTTAGCAGGAGGAGGGAACGAAGAGATGCAGACTGAGAAAGAAAGATGGATGGAGAGAAAGAGAGAGTGGGTGGTGGGGGAGTTTTAGTAGTGCAGCTCAAAGGAAGACCAGGCTTCTTATCACTTCTTTTGTCTCTGCTTGATCTCTATCGCACATGTGATGCACACCTACGCATGCTGCACACACACACACACACACACACACACACACACACACACACACACACACACACACACACACACACACACACACACCTAAAAGGTCAGACTTCTTTCGAGCTCCCTCCTTTTGTCTCTTCTGGATGCTTCTGTAATTACAGCTCTGCCAGTGATGAACAGCAGGGGGGAGGCTGCTAATGCTACTGTACAAGTGTAAGCAAGAGCGCCAATGAACAGCAGCCAGAGACAGAGCTACAGTAGGTGACTGGCTTTCGTTCATATTGTTTCCAAGACCGCAGAGGAAAAAAAAAGATCGGGTCTAAAAGATCATCAGCAGCGTTACAGATTCTGTTTGCTTCGTTCATTGTTTCCTCTCCACTCTAATCCCATGTGTTCCCCAGTGCAGCGCTCTTCTTCTGTCTCATATTCATTCTTTCTTTCTTCTTTGTTTTGTTTTTTTTTTTTTAAAAAGATGTTGCTTAATAAACAGTACTTGGACATTTATTTTCTGTTGGGCTATGTTGAGGTTTGATAGCGTACGGGTCTCAATCGTCATCACATTCAGTAAAACGGGCTTTTGTTATCATGGACCATTGACACGGTTTCTCTTTTACGGGTTCATCTCGTCATGTTTGTGTTTGGTTTCTTCCTTCATCTCGTCTAGACTAATGACACCGTGCCGCTCATCATTACCTTCAACAAATATGTGTAGTAGTGTGGATGGGTTCAATTATGAAAATGGATTATTATAAATCCCTGTAAAATCCTATGTGGATTTAGGGGAGACTTTTATTTTTTCCCCCTCTACTCTTTAAATATATATTCATGGGCGTAAATACATTTTCATATAGAATTTGTTTACTTTCCTATGCAAGGGAATGTATTGCGTTTTAACAGCAAGTCAACCATGTTGCACTTCTGCTAGCTTTACTTTGGAGTCTATGTGCCGTTAAGTTACTTTAAGTGTAAAGGCAACGTAGTGATATTTTACATTTTGGATTTAAAGTTTTATTTATTCTCATATATTTTTCATATCCTCCTCATTGTACTTAAGCTCCATTGTTCCTTCATGCCATGTATATTTCAATAAACTTTAATACATTCCTGAGGTTTTCTTCTACATACTGTCATCAGTCAAACACATGAACAAAGTCTGTGACTATCATTTATGTTACAGTTGCCACAAATCATCAATACCTTACAAAATGGACCTGGGACTACAAGTTGCTTCATCAAGCGCTGTTGTTTTAGAATGAGAATGAGAAGAAATTGCCTCACCAGAATACAAATGCTTAATAAAGCCCCCTTCAGAAAAGCTAATTAGTCCATTTGGAATGCTTCCGACATTTTATCATTCAGGGTAACACAACAGGTATTGTGACAGTGCTTGCACTGAAATATTGAAATCTCATTATTTTGCTCACCGAGTGTAAAAAAACACCAGTGAGACTCCAAGAAAGTCTAAAATTATTTTCTCCACATTTATTCCAATTACACGCTGTGGTGCATGTAAACACAAACTTCATCAGATCACTTGCTTTACTGTTCAGATAAACGGTTCATTTGGAAACTTCAACTGGAAGGAATTTATTCAGTGATAGTAATGCAACTGTTGCCGCACATAGATGCTGCTTATGTTGCTTTTTTGTATCCATAAAACAATTGGACATAAGCAGAGAGCAGCAAGAACTGTGCTTTAGGTCTGTAATGGTATGAAAGCATGCTCCCACACAATGTGAGCTCCACTTCAACAACACTTATCGGGACACAAGATAAAGCTTGAAGTTTCATTTTTCTAATGTTCACTACTCGCATGGTTACGGCTCCTTGGCTCAGTTCTTAAGATATTATAATGCAACTCGGTGTGGCATAACTCTGGAGCCGGGGATAGGAGGGGTTCTGGGACAAAATAAATGTGTGGATGACACAGCGGGGAAGCGGTGAAATGAAAATGTAATGGAAAAAATGCTGTTGATCATAATTGCCAGTGGTGAAATTGCTGGTCTGTATTTCCCCTAAAATTTCCCTGTGTGTTACCGTCTGCAGGGGCTCCAACATCTGCAATTATTTCTCCTGGAAGGATTCGTCTTGAACTTCAATATCGCCTCCTCCTCCCTCTCCCCCTCTCTTTATCCCCTCCTCCTGCTCCGGACCAATTTGGGGTGGCGAGGCGATGGTTATCTAAATGCAAAGTGATGCTGTAATAGCACTCACGAGGAGGTGCAAACGACTAGTGAGACCCAGAGACGGAGGGATGAGGGGGGAGAGGGAGAAGGTAGGAGGGGGTATCAGTAAGAGAGACACATACAAAAGAGAGGCAGAGGGGGAGGCTGAGGTTGTATGACAAGCTGAATGAGAGAAAGAGGGGGGGGGGGGAAACATATGAGGAACCAGCAAAGAGGGCTACATTGAAAGAGGAATGATGGGAAAAGAAAGTGAGGAAGAGAGGGGAAAAAAGGAGAGTGTGAGTGCAAGGAGAATAAAATAAAATCTGAAAAAAAAGTGTATTACAGCATCAGCTATGAGATCATGCAATGTTTAAGCTACATTAAGCAATATTACTTGTATTGTGTAAGTTTATTTCCTACGTTTACTATTACTTACCAAACACTCCAGGAGAAACTTGGTTGCGTCGCAGGCCCGTCACATTGTCCGACGTCTATGAGTATCCAGTGGAAAACACACGAACAAATCAATTAGTGTAGTGCCGTAGTGAATGCATAAAAAAAAATCAGACACTCTTTGTAGTGATGAAGAGGATAAAGCACAGGTCAGATCACAGTAACATGCTTAAGTAAACTGCAATCCCGTGGACAATTTCACTTTCATAAATTAAAAATACCGTTACAGTTATCAAATGCCACCAACTAAGAGTACCTGACTGCTAACATTTTTACTGATGCCTTTCCATCAAAGCGTTGCTTGCTGAACAAAGCAAGTGTCAGGCCGTTTTCCCTCAACTTTTGCACTTGCGTGCTCTTAGCTTCAGGCACTTCACGCACCTGTTCATCGAGCTTTTCCAGGAGGTCTTCCATCTACTGTCCAAAAAACTCTACCCATCTACCTTCCAAAACCCTGGTACAGTTCCAGCAGGCGTTTGTCAAGGGATGCACGGAAAGTCCCCAGGAGGTCTTTGCTGGTCATCCGATGAAATTCTTCAGATATCTGAACAACACAATAGCAAAACAATGTTATTTGATTGTAGCCACAATGTCAGGGTTTTTCTGTGCAGAAAATTCCTGGGTAGCTGTCTTGTTCAAAGTCTGCAACATCTTAGTTTGGACTTTTTGAAGTTGGGTTGTGTAGAAACGGACAGGGGTACTGGAACAGAAGCTAACTACTGCTGTGGACAGGGGCAATATCAGTTTAAGTGTACGCTATATTTAGAATATTTTTACGCTTTACCTTGCCATCAGACAGCCCTTTCTGAAGCCGTTATCTATGCTCTCTTCAAAGCAACCAGACTCCTTTTGAGAAAAAAAAGTAATTTTACCTTGCAGAACACGGGAGTTGCTGATCTACCGCTGCCTCCCTAGGTTAGTTAGTGTCATTGTGTGACTTTGGTTAGTTCGGATTTACAAGAGTATTACAATAACACAAAGTAACCGTTCGAGGCAGCGGTAGACCAGCAACTACTGTGTTCTGCGAGGTCCAATTACTGCTTTTGTCAAAGGAGGCTTTGACGAGAGCATAGATAATGGCTTCAGTTGCCCGTCGCAAAAAATTCTAAACATAGCGCTCACTGATATTGATTAGTATAAGTGTCTAGAATACGTTTTACTGCTGCCGCCGTCCACAGCAGTACATTACTTAGCTTCTGTGCCATAACTCGTCTGTTTCTCCAAACTGGGGGCGTGGCAACAGTCATCTACTGTAGGTAATACACAGACTATAGATAAGTACCTCATACAAGCCCACTTCCATAAATCCGAATCACTATCATTTATTTCTGTAAAAGAAATGTCACTAAGTATGGCATTAGTAAACATGAATATTGAGGATTGACAATTCAAAATCCGACCATGACACATCCATTGTTTCCAGTTTGACAGTTGCATTGAGTCACATACTCTTTGGGAGGAGATAATATATAATTTATATATATATTATATTACAAATTTGGAGACAGATCCTGTATTTCTTCAATTATAGTCAATGTAGTATAATGACTCCCCGTCCAATGACACACACTGCAAGTATTTAAACAAGACCATTAATAAATGAAGACAGCTTTATCTCTTCAATGGGAAACAGCACAGGGCATCTCTCTCCTGGACCTCTAATACCATAGGCTGGCCCTCTACTCCCCGTCTCCGCCTAAGGGAAAATGTCAGCTCCATCTTGTGCCGGATCAATGTCATGTTCTTTTTTTCTTCCTTCTGCATATCGTTGACCAGAGCAACTCTTTTCATAATATCATATATATAATATAATATGCAGGACTGCACGCTCAGCTAGCAATTCAGACATTGCTGCCAAGTTACATTGTGCATTTCCAAACTCTGGATCCTCAAACTGTAGTGAGAAATCACAAGTTTCTCTTTAAGCACATCAATCAGCTGGGCCACAGATCCTGGTACTTCAGGAAGCTGGATTCGCCGGACAACTACCCTAAGTAACAAAGTCTGAAATGAGAGAAAAAAAAGAGGGGGAAAATAGTTCAACCTGCTTAGAAAACACTCGAAACCTATAAGATAGGGCTGCAAATAATGACCTTCTTTTCAGATAAATCTATTGATTATGTTTGATTAGCTAATAATTTAGTCTCAGAGTGGTATTTTTACTTGATCACTAATACAATCAATTATCAAAATAATGCATCGATTTTTTCTTAAATAATCAAGTAATTGTTTCAGCACCGCTATAATGTAATACTTTCAATTTTATATAAATGTTCAAATCAAATAAGATTCTTGTTTTCTTTAATAGACCCCTTTTTAGCTGGCACAAGACAACATACCATTTTGAGTTGCTTTTATGGAGAATGGATGTCCTTGTGGTCACAATCACCTTTCCACCAACTGAGTATGCTGCTAGAGGGTGGTAATCCGTCAGCACATCTGGATCCAGGACGACAATGTCGGCACAGTGGCCTTCAACAAGCTCATAAGACCTGAAATGTTCAATGTACCAAGAAGAAATAATGTACAAATTAATGTCACTTCCTCTGCATTGACATGCAAAGTCACAATCTTATGGAATTCTAGGAGAAATCTCCCCTGCAGATACAATCATGCTGTGTTCCATACAGGTGGATCATTTTAGAGAGAGAGACACTGTCGAGATGTGGGTACTTCTTTTGTATTTCACACTTTAGTGATGGCTCCAATTCTGAAAGGCTGACCACTTTCACCTTTTCAATATACAGTTTTGGCTTGAAAAGGTTCCGACTCTCCTGATGGTATGCCATCGTTTGCTGGTGTTTTCGAGGAAAGAGTGAGCAGCACATTGTTTCCAATCGTGAGTGTCATGGACCACCTTTTTAAAGAAACTATGCTTGGTTTTGAACTTCATAGTCCACAATTACACTAAAGGCCCATAGAAGTAAATGAGATGTGGGTAGTGATCAATGAAGTGGTGTTACGGCCTTAATTTGAAGTCCGGAAAGGTATTGGTGAGCAACTTGCGATGATCAAGTAGTTTAAAAGATAAATTACACAATGTTTCCTCTCAGAGTCTGTTTATCACAACAATGTCAATAATTCCCTTAAGGTCCATTAAAATCTCCCACGCAGGCTCCTGTTCTGGTATTTTACATCCAATTGTAAAAGGCAGTAAGCGCAGCAGAGTCCAATTTTCATGTCCATTACCGCCAACAGTTCCTTTTCCAAAGCTTGCTTTTGGAATTTTTTGTGGTCTGTTTACTTTGTCTGAATACTTGTAGGGAGACTATTGTATGCAGCCGTTTAATGAATCAAATGTAATGAAACCTTTTTGAGATAAGAATTTTCACACACAAGGACAATTCTACAGGGATGATCCCTTTGAAAAGGTCATGCAAATATCTGGAGGATACAGTAGATGTTTGCTCAGTACACATTCCCATTTTACCGCATTAAAGCTTGAGAGGTTGTCATCCTGCCGAAGCTTTTCCAAAGAACATGTTGCGTTGATCAACATCCCTCAATTGGAAATCCTTTTATTACTATTCTTACTGTGCTTACTTACTTACCTTACTGTGCAATACAATCACGTGCAATATGTATGTGCAATATATCTCTTTCTACTATGTATTATTGTTACCACTGGCTGCTAGAGTTTTACTCTCACTGTTCACTTACTGTATTACGTCAACCTGCCACTTACTTGTTGTTGGTTTTTTTGTACTTATATCTTGTACTTATACATTTGTACTTAACCTTTTATCTGCACTGTTCCTTTGCTGCTGTAGCGCTGTAAATTTCCCCGCTGTGGGACGAATAAAGGTTTTCTGATTCTAATTCTGATTAACTTCAGTCGTTGCAATTTGGTCCTGACTTATCAAACAAAACCGACAGAACTTGTCAGGAGTAAAAGTTATTATAAAAGCCGGCAAGACCATGTGTTCTGAGGTTATCCAAACACACACTCAGCATTTAGCACTCACATTTAGCATTCACATTTAGCACCCTTAACAAACTGACCTAAAACTTCAACAAAAATTCCCTCTTGTTCTAGACACCTCATATCTTTAATCAATGGCTCAAGAAACTTTTCACAACCATGTTGCTTGACATCCACACTTTTGCCCAAACCAGATAGCTGAATTAAGGTGAGACTTGATCGGAATCTGGTTGGTAAACTTAGAACAACCCAATATAGTGCGATTTTCTAGAGTTACAAACTTCAAAATCGTCAATATATAATGCCAAACTGACACATGTTTTGCTGTCCCAGTAACTTATTGTCGTTGTAATACTTGTCGTCTTGAAAAGTCTTAAAGTGTCCAGATAGAGCTTCTTCATTAAATACAATTTGGTCGAAAAAATCAGCCCAGCCTAGTAAAGTTTCAAGTACCTTAGTGACAGATATATAAACAAAATCATTTTTATGGGCGGTGTTAAAAAATATATTCTATGGGTTCTATAACAGAATAATATAAGAATATACATTTATTCTGTAATCTGTAGGCAGGGAACCTTTCTCCAGGTTTTTAACTAGAGCATTAAATATTTCTTGCAAAACAGAATCATTTATTTCAATTTTATGTTTTGAAAGGATCTCTTTGACAATGTTGAGTCTAAATGAAAAAGACAGCAAATTATGCAAATCCCCTGCAATCTTTTGTGTTGCACCTCTAGAAACATGTAACACTGTTTGCATAGAGAAAGAGAGAAGCCAATTTGTGCCGAAGTGACTCATCTTCCACAATTTCTTCCACATCGTGTGGTCTCACACTATTCTGTGGTGATGTCCTTGCTTCACCATCAAATTGTTCACCATCATTGTCAGTATCGGCTCTTGCTATTGTTCAAAAATCCTTAAGTGTACAATTTCTATGGTTACGACTTCTGTGAGAAGTGAAGGTCGGGTGAGTGTTTGTATTAAAAAAAAAAAAGAAAAAAAAGAAAAGAAAAAAAAAAAGGTACGCCTGAGAATGAGATACTGTACAGTTTCGATTCTTTAAATGATATCCAAGATGGTTCCAAAAAGTTTTTCCACTCAAAATCTCTTTATAAAATCTGTTATTTCTCCCATTAAGCTACATTATGGATACAATTACATTTCAGAGAGAGTCTAAGAGTCTGTGTCTGTCAGCGAGAAACACTTTCTACATTTACATTTTTATTTTATTCAGTCACATGTGAGGCTGATCATTCCTGAGCGTCGGGTTTGATATGAATTAAGTTACGTTTTTGCCCTGAAACATTTAGCCTAATAGAAAATGTCCAGTGTTCAAAAGACACCATAATCATATTCTGAGTTATTAAATAATGAGTTCACGATCATAATATCAATACATATTGACGCAAATGATGCAGAAATAATAAAATGCATTCTGCCCGTAGAAAAGGTCCCTGTGCCTCTAAGCAGGACACAGTAATCCGTATAAAGACAGAATGCAGGTTGTTGTTCATGTGGAGATGTTTGTTACACAGGTATCAGGCTGCTGCTGTGTGCCTTTATTAATACAAGCACAGTGCACATGTGTGCAGACACAGATTTTGTCAAGCCTCTACAGCTGACTGACAGCTGTAGATCGCCGACATCAGAAACGGGCGTCGCTTCATGTGACGCTTCACAGGAACGGACTTCTCATTTCTCTAAAAACACATTTCCTCGTTTCCTCTCTCCTCGCAAGTGAGGGTAACGTGGACGCAATTTAAGAGATTAGGGATGCACCCCAGCAAAACCACTAATGACCCATCAGACTCAGCTGTACTGTACCTGGTAAATAGCAAGTGTTAGCATGCTAACACGCTAAACATGGTGAACATTATACCTGCTGTACATCAACACGCTGGTAGTGTCATTATAATGTGAGCATTTAGCTCAAAGCATCAGTGCAGCTTCACAGAGCCACTAGCATGGCTGTAGACTCTTTGTCTTCTTTTAACCTAAACCATGATCTCTACCCTAACCTTATTCAATTTATGTGCCTAAACATAGGAACACCTTAACTATAGCAGTGGCAGATCAGAAACCCATTCCTTTTTCTAGCAGCTTTGGAAGACACTGACAAATGATGTCCTCTCGTCGATAGGGGCAACACTATTATGGGTTTTCATTTCAGAGGGCAATGACAAACAACCTGTTTTTTCTTTGAGTTTTCTGTTTAGAGGTGTTTAGAATGGCTTTGAAGGAGAGAGAGGAAGGGGGAGGAGGAGGAGGGTTGGAGAGGAAAACAGGTACGAATAGAGGTTTGAGAAGGAACAACACAAAGAGAAGCTTATCTATGATCTTATTGCAACAGACTATTGAATGATTTTCAGTTGATATTAGGGATATGTTTGTAATATTACCGATTTGCCACTAGCTTCCATCAGTGTCGCTGGCGTCTTTGCTGATGCCAGTGTGGCAGAATCTAATGGAAATGAGAATGAAGAGAGGCAGAGAAAGAGAAAGGACTGAGAGAGGTACTGAGACAGATAGCCTCCACCATAAGATTCACACAATGGGAAAAGAAATACAAGCAAAATCCTAAAAGCAGCATAATGTTATTTTTGTTCACGCAACGGAAGCCATTTAAATTGGAAATTGGGGGAGAAGAGAGAAAAATATGAATTTGGAGAGCTAAAGCAGGTTGGAGATTAAATGGAGGAAAGATTTGATGCTTCTGTGTGTACTGTATTGTGTGTGTGTGTGTTTGAGTGAGAAAATGTGCATGTATGGTGCTTTTAGAGGTAGTAGGCAGTGGCAAAAACATGACACCAATATCCTCTGTCAGTCAAGGCCAGAATTGGACAAGGTGAAGAAAATGAAAAGGAGGGGGAGACGACATCAATCAATTCTTCTTTGAATTTTATAGCCTGTACATATATCGCAAAAAATCTCGACATGACTGTTACAAAGCCAATGACTAGTAAAGGCGTGCCAGTTACAGTACAGAAACACTCGCACTGATCACACTCGGTCTTTCTTCCTGGCCTACAGCTCTCCATGTGAAGGAGTCACCTGTTGGCCTCTGCTAACAGGCCAGTTTGTCTGTCTGTGTCCCGGCCAAAGTGTTAGCATTTAGCTCATTGATTTCCTCCAGTCAGTCACTGAGATTAATCCGAGACAGGCACCCTGCCCTGCATTCTGAATAGCACGTCTTCCACGGCAGGGGGGACAGCAGTCTTAGACAGGGCCTATTCATTAGAGACCTAGACTCATTTTCCACAGTCTGACATACTGACAGTTTCTTCTGGACTAGCTGACAACACGGATGATTTGACTGTAATGTTATAGAATCCGATATAATAATGAAAGAGGCAAATGATGCTTTCAGTCCATATTAGTAGCATTTTTAACCAGATTTATGAAGTATGCAATGTCCTGCCGCAGAAAAGCAGGTATTGATTTCCACTGGTGTAGAAAGAGAATGCTTAAATAGAAAACACTGTCCTGCATTCTCAATGGGAGGGGAGCAGCACTTTATAATATTAATTCTGCAGTTTAATACAGAGGTTTATTTGGTCATTAGTGTATATACATGTGATTGTGCCCACTGAAATGTTAGCAGCAGAAGGCTAGAAGAAACCTATTTTGTGCCGTTTTTTAACTTTATACTCCCATCTTCATTTTGCCAGTGTAGGTGTCACATTTTTTTTTAATAATCCGTCCGTCAATTTTGGGCCGTGTCGCACAACTGAAGGTAACAGCAAGCGAGCACAAAGAGAGGCATACTTCCAAACTTTATTATAGGTTTTGAAATTTAAACTGTAGGACTATCAACAAAAATGTCCTGTGAGATATAAAACCTTTCAGAGGCTAAAAGCAAACTAATTGTCAAATTATTTGCTGCAGGATTGTGCACACTCATTGCGTAATATTATTTTCCTTCCTTTCCTGTTAACATTTAGGGGAGATCTTTCTCCAAACCCGTCAAGTTGTTATTTCTGGTTTTGGATTGCTTTCTGGTTTCCGTTTGTAGTCGGCGTGCTATTGACCAATCACGCTTGAGTGGGCTGTGGTTGCATGCAGGTAAACAGTCAGTGCGGCGGAACGCATTGGCAGAAATTCAATCTCAGAACCCACTGGTTAGCGTCTGACCATGATTGAACTTTATGTTGCCTAAAACATTTACTGTTAACCAAGTGTAAACTGGCTACTTGTAAAACAATCCAGTCGTGGAAGTCGTCCAGTTGCTAATGGGACTGTAAATAATGACTGGTGCACGGAAGAGGAAGTCTTGGCTTCACCAAAATCCCCCAAATATTGGCTGTTGCCCCCAGAGGCTAAATCACTGTAAGTCCGATAGCCAATGAGTTCCCGAGATCAAATGACATTTAGATTAGATTGTTTGTGTACATAGTAGTTTGTTCACAAAAGTTGATAACAAACTTTTAAACCCTGTCATGGGTTGGTGCCGGACAATTCCTATACACCAAAGATTACTTTCTTTCACTTATTCTCTCATATATTTTTCAAACCATTTTCAAATGATATTCAGACCCCAAGGTCTTTAGAACTGGAGTTTTTCTGAATATAAAAAGGGCCATGGTTACGCAGAAAGAGGTAAGACCTTAAGTTTGTACAGCCTTTCTCTGTGCTGCTCTACTCCTTTGAGCGGAATTTCATTCCCTACTATGGATGTTCACAATAATGTGGCTCCACTTATAATAGGCAGACCTTACTCAATAGAGGAGTCATTCGATTGAGATTGAATTTGCAAGGTGTGTGTGTGTGTGTGTGTGTGCCTCAGCAAGAGGGACAATGTCAGGGCAAAACTGACAAAAAGATTTATTTTCCAAGAGACAAAGAAAAAATACCTCTGATAAATGACTATGCATTAAAAGCTAGGCGAGGTGACTTCACCTCTGACATGTCCTGGTCAACTTTATACTGTTCATTCAGCCCACAAACTTACATGAGTGGGAAATTCAAAGATTACATAAGAAAAACTGACAAAAAAGGAAAATCACGCGAAACGCTGTGAAAGGAAGAGGAAAAACTGAAAGGGAGAGCAGTAATAGTCTAAAAGGGCCGTTAAAAATTGTTGAATCCGATACACGTTAAAGAAAATATTTCTATTTCATCATTAAAGTCCAATATTCCAACATACAGGACTTCCGACCACTGAACAATAAACTACAGACTTGGATCGTGCCGAGTTTGAGGTTTGAGTCCTGGTTAAAAGGCCAACCTGTGTCTCAGACATCGTGCAGCCTCCAACAGTTCACTGCTTGCCCCACTGTGCCTTCCCATGTTCATGCTGAGCTTTACAGACTACGTACGGTGCACTGGGAGAGGGAAGACATTCGATTTCAGCACAGATAAGAATACACCTGGGACCAGATGTATAAACAACGAATAGGTTAAGAAATAATAATAAAATCCCCCAAGCCAACCTCCACACTGCCTCGCAACATGAAGGACAAACTACTGGCTGCACTGGCACTAAACATGGGCATTGGAGGTGTGAAGTTGTTCAACATGAATGTAATTCTCATGGATACAGGCCCGTTATGGCAAATGAAGTAACTCAATAGAATATGGATCTGCTTAGAGAACACTGCACAGGTATGTTGGAAGACTACAAACTGCACTTATATGATTTCACCTATTTGAAGCTGATGTACTTGCAAGATTCTTGCTGTTCGGAGTCGTATCCTCATGATTGTTTGCACTTATTGTAAGTCGCTTTGGACAAAAAGCGTCAGCTAAATGAACTGTAATGTAATGTAATGTGTAATACTTAGAGTCAAAGAAGCCGACGCCTAACCTCGTTAAATACAATGGGTTTTGCTGTGCTCGCAACTCTGCATGCAAAGGATAGTAACTGCCAAAACCACGAATGTGCAACTTTGAATATTGCAAGCAAAGTAAGACCTAGTGCTCACTCAGTAGGGTTTCTTTTTTTTAGTAGTTTACTTTTTAAAACAATCTGCATGCTTCAACATTTTTGAAATGCCCACACTTCCAGTTTCATACTTCAAACCTATTTCCTAAACAAATAAAACATGTTCTTGTACAAAATGACTCAAAGCATGTGACAGGACACTTTGGTGTTTTCAATATTTAACCAAAACTACAATACTTCCCTGACCATAACTCGCTAGGTAGTAGCCTTACACCACATGGGACAAAGGATGAGATCCAGGTCTCTGGTGTCAAAAAAAGTCCTATGTTTTCAGTATGGGAATAAAGAAAAGAGCAGAAAAGTCCAGTAATATGACCTGAACTTTACTCTGTGGCCTGGCGCTGACTCCAGCTGGATAAGTTCTTCTGCCAACACTACTTGCCTATTTAAAGTTTGATGAAGGAGGAAAGTTAATGAACCTGGGCACTCTCTCTCTCTCTTTGCTATTCCATATTCTCTTATTCTCTCCCTACTTTTTTTCTGGACATGAATGAAAGTGAGTCGAGAGATTTTGGCCATTACAAAATCTCTCAGGGAATAAAAAAAAAAAAAGAAGAGAAATCCCCTTCCGGGCAGCCCTCTGAATTGTTGCACAAATTAATCCCCTTTCCCAATTCCATCATTTGCCCTGAGCTCCCTTTTCAGAATTATCCCTTTTCAATTATTTCTCCCTCCTTTTCTAATTTCTAGTCACCCTTGGAAATATCAATGGTGATGAGAGTGGAGTGTAGAGAACAGGAGTGAATGTGTTATTAATTGCTCTGATGTGGATTAGATGTGAGCATCGTGGCAACCCCCCCCACCCCCCATCCTCCAATCACATTTCAATTAATAACAGTCAGCCAGGCTGTGCCTCAAGATGTGCTAGCAAGATGATTGGCCTGTCAGTCAGAGCTGCTAGGGAGCATTTGCAATTTGTCACCAGTTTCCTTTTTCTTCCTCTCTTTTCACAATCACTCACTCTTGTTTCTATCTCGTAATCTTTTTCCCTTGCTGTCCCGCTCTCTTGCTCCTGTCATCTGCCTCTTCACCCAGGTAGTGTTTTTTTCTATCCTCAAAATCATGCCACATTTTTTCCATTTCTTCATTTCTCCCATGATAGCTTGGTCAGCGTTGAAAATAACTATCAACACGTGCGTGCGCGTGTGTCGTCCTGCGGCCAATTTTCAAATGAGAAGAGAGACAACACAACTATTTTCTACTGAGAGCGGCATGCTCTCATGATAACCTACTACCCAGGACTATAGTTTGCACTGAAATACACACACTCACACACACTCACACACTTCAGTCATGTCTCTCCTATGAGGATTGATATTAGCATTTTGTTTTGTTCCTTTGTTTTTGGTTTTCTGTTTTCAATTTTAAACCAAATTTTCATCTACATCCAAGTTCTAGTTAGTATGTACCAAAAACACTTTTCTTAAAAGTATTAAAAACTTGGCTTTATTGATAAAAGACTAAAGAAACAGAATCAGGCTTTACCAGTCAGAGAGAGTGTGAAGAAATTATTAGGATTTCTGTGCAGCCATGCTGGCTCTTTGGGACAGCCCATTATTCCAACACTTCAACGGTCCAAATAATGTCCCATTGGCCCAAAAGAACTGTTATCCCAAAAACAAATGACAGCATTTTGGGTGCAAATTCAGGAGGCTCATCTTGCTACACAGCCTGGAGACCCATTTACAAAGGCACCGGAGCAAGAAGTCTCCGGTTAGGCAGAGCCTTGACATATCCGGGGGGCTAATGTCGGTAAATTTGAGTAAAGTACAGAGATGAGATGCCCTGGTAATACTAGTCTTGTGCAAATAGGGCTATAGTAACGGTTATTTAATTACTCAATTTCAAATGATACTCCCTTACACTATACATTACAAAAAAAAGTTAATCACATTACTGTAACATGTTACAAAATGATGCGTTACTGCCCAACACTGTTCATAATGTAGCACCAGGCTGGATCACAACATTTGGCACACCGAAGAACAGACACGTATTTATATGGAAATGTTGCAGATCATCACTTGAAGTGGACAGGTAGTGTTGACAGATGCCTTCAGCCGAGCACCACGGGAAGATTGTGTTAGCCTTTCGTGTTGTGTCCACTTTTCTTTCTTTGTCTAATTCTCTTTACATTTCTTTCCATCTCCGTTCTCTCTACACAGTATGCTTCATCTCCAACAGTAAATCCCTTGGCCTTCCATCTATGATGTATAATGCAGAATGTGTGGACGCAATCCCCAAAAGAGCTTTTCAGAAATCATTCATGATGCATGTATGTAGTCGTCCTGCACCACATTTCAAATGAGATGAGACAACACAAGCATTTTCTACTAAGAGCGGCATGCTCTCATGATAACTTACTACCCAGGACTATGGCTTGCACTGAAATACACACACTCACACACACACTGGTTAGCAGCTCCAGGTCTCTTAGAGCTATGACTTATTTTACTTGTCTAGAGAGGGCAAAGAGTTACTCAGTTCTAACATGATAATAATCATCTTTTATCAAAATGAATGCAAACTGGGATCATTTAGCTTCCTGTACGACTGCTATCTTTTCTTCCGAGGAAGGTTTTCATATTACTTTTCCAAACAATCAATAATTTGGTGTGGGAGTTTTGCTGTGTCGTAGAAATTGCGGATGCACAAATACAAGGTTGCAGCACTCAGCTTTTCACTGTGTTACTACCACCACAGTCAGCGGCAGCATCCACGGAGCCCGTGAACATTTTTGACATGTAGTTATCCCACCAGACACGGTGGGAAATGGATTTTTCACAGATCTCAGGATGGAAATGACAAGGAGGCAAATCAATTTTTTGTTTTAGTTTATTGGAACAACAATTGTCTTTTTCCCCTATGACAGACGCTGTATGCCTTCTTCATGGCTGCAGATAGTAACAAAACTCTGTCTTTATACATTTACTGCAAAGCAGTAAAAACACAAACCAGTCGTGAAGAAGATGGTATTTAAAACAATTAAATGAAATCAACAGTGAACCCTGTAAAAGGAGCTGATAGCTTCAGTTGTATTCAAGTTTTTGAAGTAGTAGCTCTTATGTGCACCTCCGTACAAGCATTTGATACTGTATAGATTGAAGTGGTAATCTCCATCTTTAATTTGTCCACATCTTTGTTGCATTAGATTTCCTCGGAGATGGCCGTAATTTCATTTACTGCAAAGAGTTGTTCAGTACATGAAGCAATTAATCTTGGCTTTCCTCTGTGCGGAGGCATAACAAGACGTAATGTGATAACTGTGTTGCAGGTAGATGGTTGCTGAGCTATGAGACTTACAAACAGTTGTTGTAGAGGCCTAGTTTTAAACCAAATGAAACAAAGAAAATTGAACCAGCAACAGACAAAATGTCAGACCTACTGAACTGAAGACAGTCGAAAACAACACTAATTCCACTGTGTTCTGAAAACTCACTCGATCACCACTGATACCGATGTGCGTTTCGAAAGGCGATGTGCTTGCTTAGCTTCAAAAATAAATGGAACAAAACTTTGAGTGATAAGAGTCTTTTAGCTGAGCTGAATGAAATTCCCACCTCTGCTCCTGGGAGAGTTTCTGAAGGTGACATTCTTTCTGTGACTGTTTAGCGGTACCGTCCATCACTAAAGACCAACTAGAAAGTGAATCCTTCGCGTAAACAAACCAGAACTGTCAAACTAAAATGCAACTGGAAATAAGTTGTAAATTAATAATGTGTAATATCTGTGATGGAGAACAGCAAAGAACGGATTTTAAACGATTTTGCATAAGTAAACAGACAGGGAGGGAGGAAACAAACTGAGAGCCAGCTTTTGAAACGGTTAAACACTCAGCCTTATCTTGAAAAGGTGTGGAAAGGCTCTGATTGACAAGCCAGATGTCCCCTCCAGCTCCCCCATGGAACAGCAAGCACACAGCTGAGCTTAAGGAAGCAAGAATTTGAGGAGAAATGAGAAAAGCTTCAGCCTATCTTCTTTTGGCCGAGTGGCTCTGCACCGCTCTCTCTCTCTCTCTCTCTCTCTCTCTCTCTGCTTGCTCTCCTTTCTTTATTAAAAAGAAACACATGTAGTGTCGGGGCGTCCAAGTATGAAATTCAATTCTCATCCCCCAAACGGTGTTTTTATTAAAGCCGCTTCTATCACGGTAAGCAGACGGGCCTGGCCAGCTCGGCTGTGTGGATTCAGACTGTACAAGGAGGGAGGGGATGGAGAGCGCTAGGGAAAGAGAGGGCAGGAAGGAGAGCGGGGGACAGAGAGAAATTGTGAGAAAGAGAGAGGGAGGATACAGTTTGAACAAGGCAGCGAAGGATTGGGGCAGTCAGCAGCAGGGCGACAGAGGGGCTTAATTTGGCCAAAAGGCAGCTCAGCCTCTTATGCAATTTAACCAGGACGTGCTTGACTTGAGCTTGGGTTAGCACCCTGGAACGGCCCGGTGCACAGAATCAATTGCACATTGGACATGCACAGACTTACGCTGCAGTCTTGTTTGCACTGTGTATATTATTTTTCATCACTGTAACAACATTGCCCTCAATTATGACATGAACAGCTTTAAAGCAATCGTGTGTGCTCTCACTTTTTCTGACATTGAGTGAAGTGACAGTTGTTATTCTTACTTTATGTAACAAATCACGTTGCGGAGGATTTTGTAAATGAATGTGCTTGTTTGCAACAAAGAAAAACAGTACTTTGGTTAATCACGTTCCTATCAGCCTCAGTGGTTACCTACTTTATGTTTAGGGCTAATTAGTAAATGTTTGCGTGCTAAAATAAGGTGGTTAACATGGTATACATTAGGCTGATACGTCCTACAAATCAACACAGTAGCGTTGCCATTGTTAGCATGTTGCCATGCTTATATTAGCATTTAGCTCAAAGCACTGCTGTGCCTTAGTGCAGCCTCGCAGATCCGCTAGCATGACTGCAACTCAGAGGGTCTTTTTAGGATTCAAATATAAATATATTTCTGATTAACGTGTGTAGCTACAGTTATTGTGCATTGGGCTTTGAGTGCTGCCAAAACGATGATCACACAGCAGTTCTGCGCCTGAACGCATCCTGTGTAGACACTGACAGAGGACTTAAGTTGCAGCTCAGTTAACATGCTGCTTGTGTTGTGTAGACACATATTAGAAGATCTAGGATTTTTAGGGGCGTTTTAGTTGCCCTTCATTTTAATGTGCTTTTTTTAAGTGTGTATTTTACCAAACGGTCAACTAAACTACTGAAGACGGCTTGTAATGTGTTGAAAACACAGATTTCATAGTGAGACAACAGGCCTATTCAGTGGACATGTTACACTATGTTGAATATTGTTTGGCACGTCAATGTTTGTATTTTCCACTCAAATTTAGTTTACTCCACTTTTTATTCAATCATTTTCAGTCGGAGTATTATTTCATGTGTTTCTGTGCGTGTACTTTCATTCCCACATTACAACTGGAATGGTTGTCATTCGAGGCCTGAAAATCCCCCCCCCCCACCAAAAAAAAAAAAATCTGAATTGTCAAACACTCAGCCACTGTTAGATCTTTCTGCCATGAATCTCCCCTTTCTCCTTCCCGACAGTAAATACACAGTCGGGGTCAGTTGACCCGGTCCATGCCTCAGAGAAAATAACGCATTGTAGCTAAACTATTCTGACAGGCCTGCCCTTTTTACAAATGAGGAAGATGAAGAAGGGAAGCGAGAACGGAGCGCTAGGTTGGTGGTGGAGGGGGGGTTCATTGGGGAACAATGCAAACGAGTGAGGAGGAAGTGAGGGAGGACAGGGAGGAGAGAAAGTGAAGAGACGACGATGGGTGTCACAGTGGGACCCAGGGAAACAAGTGGGAGCATGACTGCAGGGCTGGCAGTGTAGCTGGTTGGCTAGCTGATAAGGTTGAAGGCTGTGTCATTGGCTCGCTGAATTCAAGGCTTGCAGGCTGAATGGCTGACTGACTGGATTTCTGACCAACAGGCGTGCTTGTTGATGCAGCGGGCTGACTGGCTGACAGGGAGCTTGACGGGTGTAAAGGTTGGATGGCCGTCTCTGGATGGCTAGTTGGCTGTCTATGCATTCATTATTCATCCTGTGTATCCGATGATGTGGGTCAAGCTCAGTTCTTGCCAGCTGGGGCCGCAGACAGGCTGTGCAACGAGCAGGGCCCTTAAGCTACAGCCAGCAACAATACAGCATAGACTGCAGAATCAGCAGAATCCCAATAAACCGTAGTTACCTCCGCCATGGAGGTTATGTTTTATGCTCAGTTTGTCTGTCTAAAAGCTACTGGCCCGATTTTCTGAAAACTTGGTTGAAGGGTGTAGGAAGAACCTATAACATTTTGGATTGGATCGTTCGTTAACGTTGCAAGATAGGGCATTTGTGCTGCATTCATGTGGTGTCAGAATAATTGGAAAAATGACTAGAATGGCACTCAGAGCGCGCAGACCTCCACTCAGTTTACCATCTTCCACTCTTTGTTTGAACCCAGGACACACTGTATGGAATATATTTAGCCCAACTATACAGTCGTTTCATCCCTGATTAATTATTTGGATGTAAAGGAATAGTTTTATTTTATCAAAATCGGGCTATTAGCACTTCTAATGCTCACTAATTAACACATTATATGTTACATGTTTGTAATCTGAAAAAACATGAAATAGTGCCAGACTATTTCTTGGCTGGGACTAGTAACTTTATCAAGTCTCTGCTGGTTACCTGGCTACTCGTCCCAGTCAATATAGTCTAGCATATAACCCTCCATAAATCATTGAACTATTGTTTTTTGCACAGATTAAAAAAATAAGACATTTATTGATGCTGGTAGATGTATATTGTCACATTTGGACAGTGTAAGCCTAGCCGTTTAGCGAAACTTAACTAAGAGGCTGCTCACAGTAGCTTTATATTTCCTGTACAGGGA
This sequence comes from Bovichtus variegatus, assembly GCA_943593645.1. Taxonomy (NCBI): domain Eukaryota; kingdom Metazoa; phylum Chordata; class Actinopteri; order Perciformes; family Bovichtidae; genus Bovichtus; species Bovichtus variegatus. The sequence continues at coordinate 11,054,820 of CALSCE010009645.1, forward strand.
GTGATATTGATCCAATCTTCTCATCGAATCCTCGGCAAGAGAGCGATTAAGCACATTTCCCAAAATGTCAGGAGTTTCCTTTAGGAGTCACATCTCATAGACCATGTGTCTATAAAATACATGGCCTGGGAAAATAAATAACATAATAAAAACTAGAAGGGCAGACCATGAAAATTGGGCCAGTCGTTTTTTGAACCGAACTGAAAATATAACCTCCTTGGTGTAAGTAAGAAAGAAAAGGAAAAAAATAACTGAGCCATCAACCGTGTAAAGCTAAACACCTTACAGTTACAGTCAGTTACACAGTGCAGTATGTGGACTGGACTGCAAGTGTGGATAGGTAATGTTGAGGCATGATGAAGCAGAATACTAAACACCTTGAGCAGTTGAAACAACTTTGATTGACACTTGTCAGTCCAAATCAACTTTGAAGAGATATGTCATCCTTATATAACAGTCCTGACCCAAGGAAGCAGACTGCCCTTGTCTTATTCTTTTTTCCCCCTGTATCACCGTTTCTGTCTGTTGGTCTCTCATGCGTCAGGACAGCATCGACTCAACAGTTGCTTTTGCAAACGCAGCTGATACATATTGGGATATACATACACAATGCCTGGGTTCAAACTCAATTACCTAGTTGAAAAACCAATTCAAATCATATTCCCATGTATATTCAACCGGTTATTTGTATTAATGTAGCTAACCGCAGCTTAGTTTACTTCTGATGTACTTACATATTAGATGGTAAAACATGAACAGGTTGCTCCTGTCTACAGGGCGGTACTTAGTACTTACTCTTTCTATTGTTTGAGATCTGCATGTATTCTGGTTCAGTTCAGAGAGAGCAAAAGCTCAAAAAAAGGAGATGACGAGGCTTGCCACTCACACTTTTGCTGTAAATTTCAGGGAGCTGTTGTGGGTGTAAACTATGCATTGGATTCTGTCACGGATGTCACAATTGCAAAGATATGTTGGCTGTAGGATACTTGTGTTGTGCACAGCAAAGCAAGCCAGTAAACTATAAACCACATGGCAGACACTAGTGAAAGAGCTGATGAGGAGACCCTCAAGAAGAACGCAACCTTTGTCTGAGTACTTATACAGTAGATTTTAGGGAAAGTATTAACTATTGTGCAGCTGCCTGCCGGAAACACAAGGATTTAGAGTGGAAAAGAGACTCCACCAGAGCCACTTATGATTTACCAAAAAAAAAAAAAAAGCTTCTTTGAACAGAGCTTTGTAGTTGGCATGAAGGTAAGACAAATGTACATCTTAGTGAGACACCACCACTGCTATGCTACCAGAGACTGTGCAACACGACGATAGCAACAAGATGAAAGCTCAACTCCTTCCCAAGAGGTAGAGCGGGTTCCTTTAAATCAGAGGGTTGGTGGTTCGATTCCCAGCTCCTCCTCTTCACATGTCCAAATGGATATATAAATGAGAGACAAAACTGTAAAGGTGCTATATAAATGAAGACCATTTTTCTATGTTTAATCAACTATTGCTGGGCATGGGCATGTTGAATGATTTAAGACATTTCTTTTTTTAATCGAAGGACATGATCTACAGTTGAACATGTTTTCCTGAAGGAGCCACATGCATTTGGTTTTCATTGAATATTCACTCGTTAACCTCGTGAGTTTTATAATTAAGCAATCCATGGCTGTCTTAGTGGTCTTTTTGTCTATAGTGATGAGACATCAATCCACAGCCGAGATAATTCCCTACACACAAGCAAAAGGTTCGGGGAAAGGGCTCGATGGCAGTGGGCCACACTGACTTGCCTCCTCAAAGAAAACTGAGCTGTTCTTTTGGCTGGGTCCAAGCTAGAACCCTTAAACCTTCATTTTTCTAAATGAATATACATCAACCATCCTTTTCATTACATTCATGTTCCTTCCTTTCACTTATTCAGCCCTTCTTTCACACCATGAAACTCATTTCCTATGCTTCCATTCCTCGTCGTTCCACCTTAACTTCCTTTCTTCTGTCCCTAATTCAAAGTGGAATATTCATAATAAACGGCTTCATGTACACATAGTTTGTTATCAGATAAAACAATGCTTTCTTGAGGTCGAATAGTTATTTTTTACTGAGCACCATACAAGGCGGATATAAACATTTAATGTAAAGAATGCATTTACTTCTGCCTCTGTACCTTCTCCAAGTGACCTGACTATCCATTCTCAGGATCTTCTACGCTTCTCCTGCATTCATTTCAGATGAAGTGAGGAGTACCGATGGAGATTTCCCCCGTGGCGAGATCGAGATACTATGATTTACACCAGAGACACGGAGGGCTGAAGGAGGAAGAACACAGGAGAGGACAGGAGGGAATATGGATTGGTGATGTTGGAGAAGAGAGAAGATGTAGGGTAAGGTGAGGACATCGCCCAGACCGAAAGAGGAACATAAATAAAAAGGTGTAAGGCAATATAAAGAAGAAAGGAGATGAAAGAGGACAGATGACTCTATGTTGGGCAACATTTAGCCACAGGGGGACCTTAAATCTATATGTTCAAGCTTGAGGTACTTGTCATTCCAGCAAATATGAAACTAAAAAGACTTTGTACAGAAAGTCGGGCAGAATTTCAAAAGCTGAAACAACTCAATTCAGAACAATCTAAATCAAAATGCTGGCTTTCCTACGGTCGAGCAAGTTAGTTCACTTACTCGACCAGTGCTGACTTCCCTAGTTTCGTCACTCTTTAGTTGCAAAGGAAGTTGGAAAGTGAGTACTTTTGTTATCCGAGAGGATGTTTCAGTCCATCCCCAGCGGTGTCCAGTAGGATGCCCTCAAACAGCCTGCAGGCTCTCAGTCCAGCCATCAAACTAGATGACTTCACCCGCCTTCGAATAAAAAAAGAAGGTGTTTTACCAAGTGTGAACGAAAAATCTGCATATTCTCTGATGCTAGAGAAATTGTGGACACTGGTTGTTTAGAGGGGAGACCGAAAATACATTTTCCCGTAATTGTTTCATAGCAGCATTAGATCCTCAGGATTTCTTACGGCCACTGGTTTCCTTGATATGACTGTCATAAGTAAGGCTCTGGACCTGCCTGTCAGTGCGAGAGTGCTCTGTCTCCCCCGTCTCCAATCCAGCTCCAGGAAAATGCCAGGTTGAGTTTTCAGCCTGAGTGCATGGGATGTGCACGGTGCAACCATCAGTGTCAGCAGAGTACAGTACCTGAAGCAGCCCCAGTCAAAGCGCTGACAGGCTTAAGAGACGGAAAGAGGAATCAACCAGCAGTCTAAAACAAGTAAGTTACAGTCAGTAAGTTAAGTGCACATAAATAGCATTATGACATTTTTTCAATATTTAATTCTCATTATTATTACCAAACTATGGTCATTCTTGCTCTCATGGCATTGTTGTAGCTACCTGTGCTCTCCACCGCGGAGCAGCCTGATCAGTCATTCGGAAGCGGGATTCTCTGTCCTCTTCACTGAAATGCAGCCACAATGTTAACACAGTATTCTTTCTTTTGTGAACATCTAGGGGAAGATTTATAGATGCCAGTCTACATCAATCCTGAACTAATCCCTACTGATAGCCTATAAATACAGATGCCTGCGGGCCTGCAGGATCTTGCGGTTTGGCCCAGCAGCTTTTGGGCTGTCTTGTCCATTTTCAGTTGAATTGTTGACAGATTTTACTGTCTAAAATCGACTTATTTTAACCCAAACCATGATCATTTATTAAACCTAACCAAGTATGTTTGTTGCCCAAACATAACCAAAGTAGTTTTGTTTAAATTCAGAATGTTTAAAACTGTGACTTACGCGTCCGTTTGTGACGAGTCGGGAATGAGAACTGGACGTTAAATTACAGGCGAAAAGCTTAGAAAGCATAGACATGACAAGCGATAAACTCCTCAAAAGTGCCACGTTATGAGATCTTTTTAATGCAACAGGTCAAAGAGCTAAATCAACTTCTGAATGATCGTGAATCGTTTTACTAATATGGAGCATACAATGCAGGTCGTTTAAATGGTAATTGGCTCATGTGTTTACTCATATCTTTCACATTAATGTTTAGTTTTGATTTGTGGGCAGAAATTGGAATACATTTAGCTATAGTGTTTGTTTTTATTTCTTATTATGACTTTACATACCTCTAGAGTCCCATACATTACTTAATGGGACAGTTCACCCCAAAATCAAACAAAAACATATATTTTTCCTCGTAGCTGTGGAACTAGATGGCACTCGGTTTGTGGTGCTCAAAGCGGTCAAGAAAATACATTTGGAAAACTCAACAGCAATGTCTTTTTCCAGAAAACCTGACCCGGTTACTCAAAAAAAAAAGAAAAAAAGTTGACAGTTGTGAGCAGTTTCATGTAGGAACTATTTTCTTTCAAGTGTCATGTATTAAGTATAGAAGTTATGCAAGGGCACAGTGTGAATGGCATTGTCATGATTGGATGATTACCCTGCAAGTCAAGCTTGTGACAAAGCGACTAAATACATATATTTTTTTTTAAATCACGTTGCAGTCTGGCTGTCAGTGACTAGACTTTGGACTTGGCTTGTCTCAACTAAGGACTCGACTTGACTTGACATTTGTCGTGACCTGGCTCTGAAGCCATGACAAAACAAAGGGAGACGCAGACGAAAGGAAAATGATAAATAATTTATTCAGCGGAAAAATGACCATCAAGAAAAAAAGTTTGAAAAGACAATGACAGCAACTGAACTACTGCCATACAGAATATGTAATAGGCCTCATTAAAAAAGGCACTGCTTGCTATATTTTGCATAGAGCTGTTTCAATCTTTAGGATGGTGCAGTTGTCTGGTCCTCTGGAACTGTGTTCTCTAAAGAAAGATTGCAGGATCCAGTATCTCTTCACCCTTCGTGGAGTCATGTTCTTGTTCTAACTGTGTCTGTCTGTGGCTGTCCGCTGCTCAAGAGGACATAACTGAGCTTTTTTCTCAGGTTTCCTATGCCGGTCTTGCTTGTAGAAAAAGCACATCTAAGCAATTTTTGCTCCTCCACATTAAAACCTGCATCCGACGATGGTTTCTGCAGATGCAGTGATTTTCTCTCCTTCTGCTGTTACTCATCTTTGTCCTTCCTTCCAAATACACTAAATCATTAAAGATTTGGCATGGACTTTTACACTGTATGTGTTTAAACACATTCTCCCTCCATTCTCTATTTTGCTTCCTTCCCTGCCTTTCCCACTTTATATCCTCATTTCCTTTACTTTTTTCCCCCTCAGAACTCCCAAAACAATAATAACAAGCTTAGTGATGCAGCTCCCTGACCGGCTCATAATCCAGAAGGAACTGAATCCCACGGCTCAACACCAACAGATAATCCTCTCTGCAAAGCCAGCCTTCCCCTTCTGGAACAATGCTCTCATTTACACCAGACTGACCCTTAAATAAATGCAGGAAAGGGTTGAGACGAGGGAAAGATGGAAGGAAAGGCATAGACAGTCTGAGAAAAATGCCAAAAAATTGCTTTTCAACGTTTTGGTCAAGACTGGCCTATTCGTCAATGCTTTAACAGGAAAAAGCTCAAATTCTAAGCCTTAGCATAGCTGCCATACCCTTCTGCCAAACCCCATCAGCAACCAAACAGCAGTTGGAGTCAGAGGTTTAAAACTCACACAGAAAGCACACACTGTGTGACATTGGGACACTGGAAACCTTGCGGCTCTGCGTCCGTCCTCAACCTCTGATGACTGCCAAGACAAACACAACAGCAGCTGCGAGGCCCAAACAAGAGGATGCATTATTAGACTGCTCTTCAAAGCTGTAACCACTAGCTAGACTTGGTCAGATCACACCATGCAACACACACAAAGGACAACCCTGCAAGTGAGGTTGTTGTTAGTGAAACACAAATGTGCCAAACGGAGTACAGACAATCAGAGTTCCTTTATTTCTCCTCCCCTTGAGGGACATGGACCATTGAGTTCCCTGTACTTACTTGACTTGCTCACATAACTGTGCACCAATAAATGATGCTTTGCATTAGTTCAGGTAGGACACCTAAGTGTATACCATGCACACTAATACCAGCCTTAAACCAAACGACTCGTGTTGTGGCGCGCTTTCATGAATGCGATTGTTTGCATAAGTTGGTCATTAAAACTCAGTCCGAGCTGTCTTAAGTCAGTGCATTTCTCATTTTGACTTATTATTTTTCTTATAAAATCAAAACATGTTTAATGTTAGGGCTGCATGATATGAGGAAAATATGCATCAACGTTGTTGAATTTTGCAATATTGATGTTACTTGCGATAAACAAACAGATATTAAAGTGTACTCAGCTATGCATTTCTGCTGCTTTGGTATGCTGTTAAAATACAACAAATTGCTTAAAATAAATAATTTAAAAAAAACTCATCAACATTCTCTTACTGAACATGGAACTGAACAGAAATTGCACGGACCAAAAATCATGATTTTACATTTTAAAGTGCCTTTTCCTACTCATACTCCCCAAGTGCAACATTGCGGTCACTCGAGATGCGTTTATCGCGCAAGTTGTTATCACGATGACGATTAAAAAGAACGATATCTTATGTTTTTGTCTTGGCTAATGCAAATAGTTAAATTTAATGACGTGAACATTTTCAACAACCAATAGGTGTGCTCTCTCTCCAGCACCAAACAGGAAACAGCAGTAAACATGGAGAAACTGGTGGAGTTAAGAAGAGACTGGTGGAGTTAACAAGAGACTGGTGGAGTTAACAAGAGACTGGTGGAGTTAACAAGACTGGTGGAGTTAATAAGAGACTGGTGGTTAACATCAGACTGGTGGAGTTAACAAGACTGGTGGAGTTAAGAAGAGACTGGTGGAGTTAACGAGACTGGTGGAGTTAAGAAGAGACTGGTGGAGTTAACAAGAGACTGGTGGAGTTAACAAGAGACTGGTGGAGTTAACAAGAGTGCCACTTGTCCTCTCATTTGTACAACAAATGCTATAAGCTTTAGCTAGCTAGCTACAGCGTCGTCACGAATGGGGCTACTTGCTAATATTTAGCTACTGGAATGTTTGCCGTTAGCCTACCAGCTAACCGTACATACTTTCAGCTGAATAATGCTGGTTTCAATCCTATAAATCTGGTGCTCACGCTCTCCCTTTATCTCGTACACGTGTGTGTGTGTGTGTGTGTGTGTGTGTGTGTGTGTCCATTTATATGATATATTTCCCAACACTTTCACACTAGTGTTTTTGTGGACTCTTACCTTCTGTGAGAATAATCAATATGTAAGCTGTTACAATGTGCCTTATTGTGTCCTTATTTAGATGTAATATGTGATATGTAAGACGTTATTGAATTAAGTAAGTTAGTGGCCAATGTACTGTGAAATAAGATGCAATATTTGTAAACTGTGAAGTGGAAGAGTACACCTCCTAAAAGGGTGACAGAAGATCTGATTGGAGCAGAGAAGCGCTGAGAGGCGTGGCCTAAGTGCCAACAAGGGGCCAATAGGACCTGGCCCCAGCCAACCAATAGGAGAAGACTATACCTGAAAGGCGGCGGGTATAAAATATGTAGTAAACTAGAGATCGTGGCCGTTCTGTGGATCTGTGAGACAGAGTCACTACTTAAATGTGGTCTGTGGACAGTGAAATAGGTCCTCAGCTGAGGACTTTTGCAGTGCGTACCATATCATCATGGAATAAATACAGTTAATATGAAGGGAAGTTTTCTGAAATTGATTTCTATGCGTCTCTATTTCAAATTAAAAGAACACAACACTCCCGTCTTAAACTGAAGATATATTCCTCGGAGTCAGACGAAGGATCTTCTCTCTCTATTACGATCCAAAGCCAACATCAGATCTCTGGTTTGATAAATAAAAGATGGCTGGTGCACTTTCTCACTGCCTCAGGAAGGCAGCATGAAAGAAATTACTTTGCTAGTGCTGCAGTTCGGCTGGGACTCCTACTCAAACCTTTGTTCTGAATGGCCTTAATAATGTCAGTGCATGGCATTATGAGCATTGTAGCTTCAGTCTTTATGCTGGCAGAATGTGCAGTTTTGCAGACCTGGTATCACAGAAGGTGTTTTTAACGTGATAGCTGATTGGAAACACCTGCTGTGACATCACTGATTAGGGCGTGGCCATAAGTGCAACGTGCCCTCTGCTGGCGACAAACAGCAACAGGAGCTTCTGTCTAAATTCTGCGTATTTGAATGTGAATGTGAGCGCCAAATGTACGCTCTGTATATGGCCCTAAAAGAATTGCACAGTGGTACAAAACAAAGCATTGTCCATGGCTACCCTCTGCTAACAATCCCACAATTCAGTGCTCCACATTTGAAACAGAGCTATTTATCCAAAATCAGAAAAACATTTAAAAAAAAATCTAATAAATGCCTATTCAACTGTAGAGTCTTTCAAAATCTATGGAATTTTACAATACATATCTTTAAAGCTCGTTTCCTCAAAATTTGTTTATTTTCTCATACTTTAAGCCAGAAATCTCCACTTCAGACACCAAACTTTCCAGTTTCCTTCCTATCTATATTCTGAAGGTTTTTACAGAGGGGTTTGTTCATATATCATTATGATTTATACATCATTATACATAACATTTTATTCCTAAAAACATGACAAAAATGTATGGTGTATTTTCTGATTTATGGAGTGATACATACTCTGGGAAATTTGTTGATTCTAATATGTCAACAAGATGAAACAAGAATTTTTAACCTGCTTTATCTAATGTTCAGGTTTCTGTTCCAGAAATGTATGCACATTAGCACATATTTAATAAGATAATGCCTCATTTGCATATTTGAAGATAACATTTCAGAAAACTGGGGACGTTTCGTGGTCATATCTATCAGTTCAAATGTTTACCCTATTTACTTGCAGTGGCTCTCTTTGAAATCAGTGGAATCAGACACACACAAACTGTGTTTAGTTCATTTCAAATGAGTTTACCTGGTTCTATTAAAGGTAACATTAGATTTGATTTAGATGTAACCAGCCATGCTGCCTGCAGTTTGTTGTCACGTCTCAAGTTCTTTTCACCAACTAGGAGATATCGATATTTCTGACTCAGAATTACAGGTGGACTGACGTCAACCATTTTCCCTGAACGATATGACATGGACACTGGAACCGGCCTGGTATTGTTCATGCTGGCTCATTGTCACATTGTCACTCTCACTGGGACACTTGAATAGAACGGAGCCATTGTTAAGGTTATTAGTAACACCTGTTCATTTCCTACGAGTCAAAATGTCTGCTGTGAAAAAGACTATTACCACACATAACTTGTTTACAAGGCCGGCTTGGTGATGTCATGTTCTGCTGTTTATTGATGAACGCGCTCTCTGCCAAATCCTAACCACATTCACTTTAGAGGTGTAATTAATTTGACTGCTGAATCTTTAGCTTCCTGCTTAGATTCATGCAAGAAGCACCCAGGAGAACACAACCGTCTCTGCCTCACACAGCCAGTGATTTAATAACCAAAAAATATACCTGCTAACGTCTCAAATTAAAATTATGTAAATTTAAAGAAATGTCTTCCACACAGGCTTGAGCGCTGTTATGTATGTTTTTAGTTTAGCCATAAAATCCAACTGTGGTCTTAAGAGATGCATAACATTAGTTGATATTATCCATAATTGAAAACACTGAGGAGACTTTAAAGTATTTCAAAGTATTCACTGACTCATTTACTCTATCAATGTTATGTCGTGGGCTCAGAAAACACCTTCTTTCCATCCCGATAAAGTGCTTTGTTACAGAAAGCCTTGAGCTTCTGTACATGTTAAAAAGATAGATCTGAGTCACACTCGGATCTTGCTTTCTTATCTATAAGGAAAATAGGTTTGAACATTTCTTTATCTTGTCCTGCCATTGAGAATGTATTAGACTTTTCAGCAAGGCCATCTATGTTACTACAGCCATGACGAAGCACAGGAAATCATAAGCTTTCAACAAGTAGGAGAACACGATAATATATATATATATATATATATATATATAATATAGGGGAGTTCAGTTTGCATGCAACATGTACATTGTAACAACAGTTAAGGCGAGACACTTCTGGCAAAAAACATTGTTTTTTTTAATGCAATGGTCAATTTGAGATTTTACATCCATAACATGCTTTAACTCGTGGAAATACAACATTCAAAATACACATTTAGGTGTTTATTTTACTAACTTCTCTCTTTGCATCTGTAGATTTTTCCAAAATTTCACCACGATTTAGCGTTAGATAATGAATTTCTTAAAACTTGCAATACAAAAAAAAAAAAACAATTGTCTTAATGGGCAGAGTAAAATTCTACCTCTTTAAAATCTGTGTACATTTCCATCAAAGTGCATCAGATTGCAGTGTGAAACATGCAGAACCCCCATCAACTCTCTTTGTTCCTCCACTGATGCATCTCATCTCTTCTCTTCTCTACCTGCTACCACTGACTCCATTAGACAAAGGGTCATACACACGCACACACACAGCTGTGGAAGAGTGAGTCACGGGGATAGTTTGTGTGTCCCTACCTGTCAATCAAACCTCCATTAGTGGCTACTTGGCTGGGCGGCTCGGGGTCCACTGCTGTAGATGTAGATACGAGATGACAGCGCTGTGTTTCCTCCTCAATATACACATTTTCCATCCCCGTGTGTGTATTGTTGTGTGCTGTCTTAAACCGCAGACACAAAGCAACACAGACGCACACGCCTCACACACACACACACACACGCACACACCTGTGCATGTGGGACTATGTTTGATTCACATGAGGAAAGCAAGGAGAAGACATTTCTCTCCTTTTTTGCGCGTGTGTACGTGTGTGTGCATGGACATATAATGTTACCCCGAGCAACGTTGGATTCCTGCAGGATTTACATTTTATGTTAAAAATTCTAATCTCATTTTGTGGACTCACAAGCATTTAAAGTGTTTGTGAGTGCGCGCGTGTCCCTAGTGCCCCCCCTGGAGGCAGGTCGTCATGAATCACGTCAAAGCAAATCTGCTATTAAAAGGAGCCCTTTGCACTGAATGTTAAGACACACACACACACACACACACACACACACACACACACACACACGATGTGCGGTGGCCAGTGGCTGGTTTGTAGCCAGCAGTAGTGAATCACAGCGGTCATCACTTGGTGTTTCATATGCGGAGCATGGCAGACACAGATTAGTGGAGCGCTGCTGTATAGCTGGCATCTGCTCTGCTCTCCTCTTTTCCAACTCCTTTTTTTCTCCCCTCATTTTCCTCCTGCCCTATCTTCTGGCACGTACCTGCACCTCTGTTCCTCCTTCTTCCTCTTTCCACCTCTTTTCTTTTATTCTGCATGTCGTGTTTTTCTCCATCCCTATTCTTTCTTCTCTCACTTCTATCCCCTCTGCACCTCCTTTCGCTTGTCTTGTACTCTTTTTCTGCACCTTCTCTTTCTCCTGCACTTCTGTCTCCTCTCTCTGCACCTCCTTCTCCCTCTTTACCGCTTCATTTCCATTCTCCTACACTTCCTTTGTTGTCTTCTGCGCCACCTTTCCTTTCTTGCTCGTTTTCCTTTCTTTCCTTCTGCACCTTGTTTCAAATCTCTTGCACCTCCTCCCTTCTCTTCTGCGCTTCCCTTTTCTTCCGCTCCTCCCTCTCCTTCTTATGCACCTTCTTTCCTATCTTACTTGTCTTCCTCTCCTTCTCTTTTCTTTGCCCCGCATTTCATGTTTTACTATATTCTGCACTTCCTTTGTCTTCTGCACCTCCTGCCCTTTCTCATATTACATCCCACCTTTCCTGTTGTCTACACCTCCCTTCCTTTTGCGCCTTCTTCTCTCTCTTTAGAACCTCCTTTGCTCGATTCTGCTCCTCTTCCCCACAATTATCACCTTTATTCCTTTCTTACCACCTCCCCATTCCGCCCTGTAGTTTAACCCTACATCTATGAACTCATTTGCACATGCTGCTTATTTTCATCTGCGCTTCCTTTTCCTTCGCCACCTCCTTTACACCTGTACTCCTTCTGCTCACTACTTTAAGTTGCCCCTTCCCTGCTTTCATATCCTCTTCACCCTCCACAGCCTGCTCCTGCCCCCTTTTTGTCTCTTTACTCCACTTTCCTTCTTTCTCCATCTCCTCCATTACTACTCGCCTTTGCTCCTTCCTCTCCTCCTTTGGCTGTTAGGTCAATATAAATGATGTGTGATTAGTAATAAGTTTCATTCTAATTAATTTCTTCATGGAATCTAACCTTGTGTGATTAGTCATCTGCCTGTTGCCTCTCAGTTGCTGTGTGTGCATGTCTTAGTAGTTTTGGAATGGATAATAACTTTAGCGCTAATCAGCTTTGGATGAATCCTATTTTTCCTGTGGAGATGAAATTATTTTAATTCTGTTTCAAAGATTCTCTTATCTATCGTGGTCCAGGTTTCAATTTTAAGCGAGAATGTTTCAGGTGTGAAGTAAAATAACAATCACAGCTCAGTGAGCGTTATACTGTAGGACACGGCATGATGTGTGTGCGCGCGCGCGTGCGTGTGTGTGTGTTTGTGTGTAAACTGAAGGCAAGGCTGCCATCTATCGTTCACTCATGATCTCACCATGTGTGCACCTATCCTCTGAGTATTCAGTTTATCTTAATGGTAGACTAATGGGCTGCACTTAGTTGTTTTGTGATAAACAGGCAAGAACACATGTGGTCATTCAGTTTAGAAACACAGTACATGCCAGTGAAGCCTAAAGTACTGCAGCCAGAATATTGGAGCTTGCATTCGTGCCACTTCCTCAAAATGTCTTGTGGCTGTAATGCATTCTGGTCGATTGGAGCTATAACTCAAACTCCCTGAGGGATTGCTGAATGAGAAATACTAAAGTGTTGTTCCAATAGTGCCTTTACTCTTTGATTCTGAAAGATTGACACGAAAACTTGACATTTGCTGCTGTTGTTTTTTTTTACACCGTTAAAACATTTTTCTGGAGAACGTTCTCGCTCAAAGGCAGACCCGTGTCTTTTTTTTTTTTTTTTACACCTTTAAATGATTTTTAGAGTATAAATTATAGCGAATACTTTAATATTGATTTCCACAGTTTACAAATCCCTCCGTAAGCTGCCTTCTTACCTTCATGACAACAAAGCAGTAATGATCAGAGCGTTCAGTGAATACACCTCATAAACTGAATATGCCGGAATATGTTGCATACCCAATGAAATGTTCAATAATTCTCCAGTGGACAAAGGACTTTCATACACAGTCAATAAAAGTTACATTTTGGCTATGGGCCAATCCAGCGAGCACAAATACATGGAGCCATACTTTGTACTGTTATTGCTTGGATTTCTTTAAAGCTCTGCAGTGCAGTTGTTTGCCTAAAGATCCGATGTGTGCTGCAAGATCTCACCACAAAGTGCAATATGATGTTTGGCAAGTCTGAGACTCTGAGTCAGAATCCAATATATTTCTTTACTTCTGACTCAATAAGGTTCTCGAGGAGAAAATTGCATTCCTCCAACGTGTGTTGAAGCAAAAAAAATTATCTGGTTAGTTTTGCTTCAATTCTGCTGGATTATGTGATGGGCTTAGTTGTGAGAAGTTGCAGCAGACTAATGGAAGAGTTCTCTCGAAAAGTCTTTTTTGCAGCTTTAAGATGAAAAACTACCAGCGTAGAGGCAATTATTCACTTGACATAGAGTTTTCTTATTATCACAGTTACTGGATTTAAACAGGATGTCCGGATGTGTTTTTTTTTCACAATAAAAGGTAAATGTATATATGGGGAAAAAAGGTGTGACACATTTTCTGTTACTAGAGATGAGATTAACAGATAAATACAAATGTGTTTTTTAAGCGTTGACATTTTTCATGCAGACCTTAAGTTTGAAATAATATGCTTTTCACATGTTGACAAAAAGGACAAACTCCCAAGCTCATTAGTCAGTTTTGGACATCTCTCTGGTGTCTCCAGCTTGTAAGATATTTTCTTATTTCTCCAATTGTGTTTTAGACCTCTGTTACCTCCTGGCACGTTGTCATAGCAACCTCTAGTTAGGCTAGAAAAACACTACAGGGTTTTGATAAGACTCAGCCCCAATTAAGGCAGCCCACACAAATTTAGAAGGCCAGAGTGGAAATCATAGAGCCATAGTTCCCACAGGGCTTTTTATTCCAGAAATCTAATTTTGCATATTTGTCTGAAATGGGACTTTAACAAAGTAAAGCCTTACATGATTAACTGTTTGACGAGATCAAAGCAAATTCTGAAATATTGAATTATGCCCAGAGCTATGTGTGTGTGTGTGTGTGTGTGTGCGCGTGTGTGTGTGTGTGTGTGTGTGTTATCTAAGTCTTTCCTCAGTGCGAACACCTACAATAAGAAAACATACAAACCTTACACTCACACACTCCCCCACCCACTTCACATCCACACCACATGAAAACCTTCGTCTCAATCACACCTAATGTATCACACCCACAAAGACACATGTACAGAATGTTTTTGGGATAAGTGAAACATTTTTTTTTTTTTAAAGAAACTGTCTAAAAAAAACAAAACTGAATTGACTGAAAAAGACGAGCCAGGGTGTTTTTCCTCTTGGTGCTGTGTCAAGTGCTTGTCTGCCAATCGGGCGACCATAGGGGGAGGCACACCAGACACTGTGTCATACATCATTAAATAGGTCTAGGTTCGAAAGCTGTGGGTATAGCAATATAACAAATGCGGTCTTGTTATAATTGGGTAAATAATGACATGTCCAGGGGGCAGTTTGAGGGAGCATGAGACTGGTTGGTAGTGAATAAGTAGATGTTTTGGCTCCTGGTTCCTTGTTAATAATGGATTTTTGAGGGTGCAGGTAAGCACAGACTATTTCACTATCTTCTTGTTAAAAAATGACCCAGCTGCTCAATTTATCATATAGAATAATACATAGGGTTGTTCCGATAATACGAAGAGTATCTACATGATTTCCCAGGATATTTAGGCTTCATGCAGCAGTTCAATTAAAACAAATTCATATAAATACCATTAAATGTAAGATGTCAGTGCATTTCTCTTAGTTTCTCTATAAAAAAATATTAAAATAAGTCCACAAACGTTGTAAGCCATCCAGATCTGCTGTTACCCAGGTGGACTGAATCCCACTTGAACATAAATTGGAGGCGTGTGGGTGATTTTTTATAATTAGCTTAGGTCAGTACGTAGTAGAGACATTGACTGCAGGTAATCACATGTTTAATTAGTTTAATAAACTCAAATAAAGTAAATGTGTCATTTCCTAAAGCGTCAGTACTGGACGAGCAGTAAGAGCAGAATGTAAGTCATTCAGACGAATATCATCCTCCAAGCGTTTTAATAGTCTTAATGGGGATCAATAGTATTTCTGTAATATTTAACTAACATCCGCTTTCACTTTGACTCTCTATGCAGTGATAATATGTCAATGTTGTGTTTACAGATTGTTTTTGTTGCCCCCAAGTGGCCAAAATGTCAATTATTTCAGCTAGCTGCAGAGGTTAAACTTCAGGTCCCGTGTCTAGTGCTCGTGGGTGAGGTGATCAACTGTGTTAATGAGAAGTGGGGTTTCAAATTGTGAGAAAAACACACGAAAACTCACCAAAACATTTTTTTTTGGGCCAAAATTGTAAACATTTTTCTTGGCCTACTCATTTGGGTTTTCCCAAATATTAATATTCCTAAATTGTGAGAGTACAGCAATAGCATAGTCTATAAATCTCTCAAACCGCACTTTACAAGAAGCAACAATTTCCAATTCAAGCTTGTTTGACATGGTGTGAACATAAAATATATTAGCATCTGCTGGTCGAACAGACGTAGATCAACGTCTTGCTTTGATTTGAATACATATAACACATGAGTGAGATTTAAGGAAGGATTGGAGAGTGTTTGTCCCGGAGTGATTATGTACGTCACAACTAATCACACCGGAGACACAAAATCTCTCATGCAGTAACTATAGAAGCAACACTAACTAAAAAAGAATGAAATGTAGGGACATTCAAGCAGTAAAAAAATAAAATACGCATTGATATGAAAAGAAAAACGTAATATATATTGTGAGGATGAAATATACCGAAGTGCATGTTCGATTCAGCCATCACAACCTGTTCATCTCCTCCCACCTGAAGCATTCAGCATTCCTGTTTCAAAATAATTCATGAATAGAGATGTCAAGGCTTCTAGTCGACACTTATCTAATACATCTGTGTGGTTGCTCTTAGAAAAAGGTATGACATCAGGCTACCTTGACTCCTTCAGCTGAGAAACATCAGGAAACGTATTAAACTAGTCCCTAATGGCTCTACACGCTTAATAAGCAACAAGCTACACTGAGTCTCTGGGCCAGAGTTAGTTCTGGGTTTTAAACATTTACACATTCAACAGAGTTCTCATTAAAAGGAAGGCCGGGAGGAGCTAAAGACACGTTTAAGATCAAAGGTAACATCATTAAAACGGTGGGCATCAAACCTGAGGTCCTGTACTCATAACGAGAGTCGTATCTGTCATCACTTTTACTTCATTTATTTCTGCAGCCTTCATTAACAAAGCCTTCATTATTAAACTCGTATTCATTCTCAGTGTTTTCATGTTACACCCGCGTTTCACTTCTTATTATCCGTTTCACCTCCTTATTCTCGAAGGCCTTCTTTTGCTCATTCGAGATCCGATTTCGTCATGGAGGGCCCATTCAGAAAGTCTTTCACAGTGTTGTTAGGGAAAGATGTATCGGTATAAAGTGACACCCGAGAGCTGACAACATCTCTGAGGTCATCAATATCACTGTACGGTTTTTTTTTTTTGTTTTTTTCCCCCTCTTTAAACATGTTTCAGTTCGGACAGTCCAAAAAGCCCCGGAGAGTCGCAGCAGAATCATCAGAGCATGTCAGAACATCTTTAGCAGAGTGCAACTCACAGGGATAAAGTGCACACAGTCGTGATTGGCTGTCCCTAGTGGACGCAGGGTCACAGATTCACAGTATGAGCCTCGCTGACAGAAACATTGCACAAGTCAAGGACTTTGCTGTGCCCAGTGGCTCCAGACATACAATGATGAAAACCCCTACGAGTTTTTCATATTGAGCATTTGTTAGTCTCCATAATGGGGATCAGACTTATGGATTGTGTTGTCCGCGTTGCCTTGAAAAATAGGATATCTGCAGCAAGCATCATAAAGCATCAAAAGAAATAATAGGACTACCCGAGGCATATCTGCAGGGCAAAAGACAGCCGCGCTACATCTTTGGTCCAATCTGATAAGGCTTCTATCAGCAGGATGCAAGCGGTTTTATACCTTCATTTATGTAGGGACGAGACGCGTCTTCTATTGATCTGCCAGCAATCCAAGTGTCACGGTGCATGAGTAAAGGTGCTGAACCTTTCAATTATAACATCTGAGTCCAAGTCCCTCTCAGCCAAACATACAGCATCTCTACAATTTCTCAAATGCATGAAAATTCATTTTCTCTCATCTTAGCCGTTCACTGATCTCCTAGTTTTGCTGTTAAAACGAGTAAGAATGACTGCGGTTGCCAGCCATGCGGGGAATTATGTGAAGTCACCACATTCGACGTACCGATAAAGATAAATCGATACGTTTCTCTGCCTTAACAAGTGCAACGGAAAAGTGAGGGAGATGTCAGTTAAGCGCAGTCTGTACACATCCGCACAGTCCAAAGTTTGAACTTGGCAAGTTCAACACTTAAGTCCAAACTTCAGAGATTTGGGAAGATACATGCGCCACAAACACACTTTAAAAAAAATAGAAAGCATTAAAATGAGCATTTAAATGCGTTGTCCATGAGATGCAGTCAATGGATGCACCTTTCATCCTAAGTTTCTCTTTAACCAAAGCAATTTTGTGTTACGTCTCGTCGAGTTTGTCAAAGTTTTCATGTTGTAGTTATTGTTGCATTTTATTTCCTGGTCAGTTTTAGTTTTGTTAGTCAGGTTCATGTTTATTCTCAGTTGGTTTTAGTCACGTCTTGTCTGTCATACGTCAAGTCACCGTGTCTTACGTCCAGTCTTGTCAGCCACTGTCTGTCATTGCACTTCCTGTTTTATTTTGTACTTACCTCTTGTCCCTCATTCCAGATCCCTTTACTTCCTGCCTTTGTGTGGTTTCCCGCTATCTGATTGTTTCCACCTGTGCCCACTCACCTCATGTATAAATAGTCCTGTCTCCTCTTGTCTTGTGCCAGTTCATCTTGTTAGGTCCCTGCGTCATCAACCGGCGCATCAGCAGCATTTTGTGATTTTTGGTAAATCCTCCTTGTGAGCGTTTTGAGTTTGTGCTACCTTTTTTTTTTGTAAGTAAAGTATTTTATTTTACATCTGTCTCTGGTGTCGTGCATTTGAGTCCTCCTGTCCTGCGTCTGAGGTTGTGACATTTTCCAGGGACAAATGTTAGATTTGAACTCTGAGATGATGTTTCGTCCTAAAGTTCTACCTTCTGTGCAAAACGCTACGGAGACATCAGTGCTACCAGTCAATAACAAAGACCGGAGATGAAGTATTTCTTGGTAGATACAGAGATGGCTGTCTGACCTCACATGGCTGGTGGGTCTATATGTCACCAACATGGTATCAATGTGGGATCAGAACTAATCAGGCACAAAAAGTGACAATACTTGTGTTGGTAAACTGAAGGGAATAAAATATTGGCCACTTTGAGGTCACATATAGTTGGAGGTGTAAAGGCATGTTCTCACATGTGCAAAACATTCGCCTCCTGTTCACTTCCATTCTATGGGAATGAAGAGCCGACAAAACATTCACTTCTTTCCAATTTAAAATTTGCACCTTTGTTTCGCATGGAGTTCAACTTTGGTAAACTCTCCTGCATTCGTGCCTGTGTGACCGTGCCCCGAGGGAGGAGTTGATTTTTTACCTTGCAATGTTTCGAAGAAAGATGTCCAAAAGAAGATTCTAACAAACGGAAATTGACCAAAAGCTCTTGCTTAGCTGGGTATCAATTACTCCCCTATGGTATCCCCATTGTTCATGCCTACAATCATATCATATCATAGTAATGAGGATAATGTACGGGTTGTAAGTTATCACAACTTCTTTGATTAGTAGGAATGATGATAATTGTATAAGGTACTGTCAATCATCCCCACTAACAGTGAATCACCACGTTCAGTCTTCAATAAAAGAAAAGATCAACACTGTTAATTATTTACAACATCACATATTCTTCTTTCTTTTCTTTACTAACAAGGTGTTGAATCTATATTTCCCACAGATCCACCTATACACCCACATGCACACATACACACACATGATGCAACTCAAAGTAAGAGGCTGCTGTATAATGAGGGGTGTATGGGTCATCAGAGACATGAACCCACTTTGTTTCCCACATCATTATCACCTTGCCTCTGTGCTCTTCTAAGAATCCCTGTTATCTAAATGCACTTTTATATTTAAAGATACAGGCATGCACATATTTACAATGCTACGCACATCAAAAGAACATTATAGTTTCTGTAATCCTTTTACAAAAACTTTTTGTGGAAGCTATGTTCAAGTCACACACACACACACACGCATACAAAAACACACACACACACACACACACACACACACACACACACACACACACACACACACACACACACACACACACACACACAACACATCTTTGACAAACTCCAATTCCTTTAGGACAGCAGATGTGTAGAATACCTTAACAAGTTTAAGTCATCAGAATTATTAAACACGTGATTCTTTTTGGAAGTTACAGTGATAGCTGCACAAAATACATCTATAAAATATAGAATAAAAAAAGAAGAAATTATAGGCAGCAAATTCATTACTAATTTCAGGTTTTATGAAGCTAATATTTGCTTATTGGCACAAAACAGAAAGTACAGTTGAGGCTGATGGGAATGTCATTAGTTTTTCAGGTATTTGGTCATCAATCAAAAGCGGTGGACACATTTTGACGGGATGACGTTAGATCACTTAAGGTATTATGATTCATCCTCAGGGGAACATGAATTTCGGCACAAAAAATGTCATAGAAATCCACCCAATACTTTTTTTTTGCGCAAAAAAATGTCAAACTCATGGTGGCATTAGATGAAAAGTCAGCGGTTCTCAAAAAATCTTTAGGGAATCATAACGCAAACATGCAATCTACATTAATGTTTTGTTTTTTTTTTGCAATTGGTTCATTGTACTGCTTTATTATATAGTCACAGCATAACACACGTTTCCTATTCATGTATGTACTTATTTTTGTATTATTTTAATATTAAAGTTGTAGCATATTACAGAAGTTAAATAAGAAAAGTTGCCACAAGGAGCTCTGTCCAGTGTCTCCTCATAGTTCTTATTATCTATTGGAACACTTGAGTAAATAAATGAAAAGAATAGAAACTAAATCAGAAACTGTATTTCTATATCTGGCATTATGAAATGCAAAAAACATCACTCCACAATTCCACAACAAGCACCACAAAATATGTGCTCCACTTATTGTTCTATAGTTATAGCATCTACACATGTAGTAGCCTACACGAGAAGAATTGTGCTCCGTGTGTCCCCAGTGGGAATCATCCCGTAACCCAGAAATGCTCAGCGGAGAGAGATTTGTCCAGTTTTAACAAGGCTGGTGGACAGTCTATTTTTCATTTCCCCCTTCTCCCCTTCTTCTTTTCTACCTAAAACTACATTTAATAGGGAGCCAGCGAGTCCAAACTTCTTTTTTGGCCTAACAAGGTGGATGCCATTTAATGTGACAGCGGCTGTGAGGGCAAACATTTTGACAGCAGAGGAGTGGTAGTCAGTTTGTTAAAATTTAACAAGGCTGGTGGACTGAGGACTGTCTGCCTGTCGCACACGTCACCTCGGACGCCGCTGATCAAATTCTGACATACTTGAGGGAATGATGCGTGTCACTGGTCTCCAGGATTTTTCAGAAATCGCACTGCACGGGAAGTGAGCTACAATTACAGGTCAAACCAAACGGACACATTTGTCCCTCATGGTCCACTTGGTCCAGGAGACTGCATTCGGCCAAACACATTCTCTATGTTTTCTGAGAACGTGATGAAAGCTTTTCACAGCAATCTCAGGTTTATGTGTTGACTCTGTTGGCTCAAAGTGTAAAACCATGCTAACGGCTGTGTGAGCTACCGAGACTGTAGCTCTGAGCTTAATGGTACGTGAATGGAAATAGATCAAACATGGTAACACACATTTACAGATTTGATGGCATCACCCAGATGTGTCGATCACGGGGACGAGGGAAGAACAACCCGTATTTCATATTTTCAGTTCATAGCATAAGAGGTGTTTAGAAAACATAAAGTTTTATAGCCTATTGTGGCTTTTTGGCTTGTTTGTTCAGTGTTATACAGAAGTTTTTGTAATAACAATAATTGATCAAAGTTGCCAGTGGGCAACATGCTGCCTCAGTCCCCAGCAAGAGGAGTGTGTCCGTCTTTGATACTTGCAGTACTGTTTGTTTAAAATAAATGTTCCTTTATGCATTTCGTCCCCCCCCCCCCTCCACACTAGTATCTTGTCATCTCACTCTTAGGAAGAAAGCTAATGAGCATATTTCTCAAAATGTTCAAGTATTCCTATAAAGTGGCAATCTGTGATTTTCATGTATTTATTATATCGATTTGAACAGACTATTTTGGTTGTCACTTCTCATGGACATTTAGACGGTACTATTTTAGCTCCACGGAAGCTTCACTACAGGAGCCCCTTGTCCCTAAGAGAGAGTAATGACAATAGGCAGATAAAGGGAAGTCACCACATTAAACAGCATTAAGCCACTCAGTACCAGACGCATTACCAAGAGAGAACGAGGGAATGAAGAAAGGGATGAGACGGGAGAGAGAATGACAGCGAGGCCCAGAGAAAAGAGCGAGGTAGTGATAAATCGCAGGACTAATCCGGGCTACTACAGAGGGATTAAATCGTTCTCTCGCTGCGCGTTCGCCTGCTCCGTCAGACGGCGGAGGTTAAGCAGACCGTTCTCTCCCTGTCCTGCTTTTCTTCTTTTCTCTCATCCCCTCCACCACCTTCTCTCCTTTTCTCATCCACCTAATGGCATTAGAGAGGTGGAAGTCCTTAATTTGAGGAGCAATGTCGTGAGCAAAGCCTCTGCACACACACGCACACACACACGCGCACACACGCACACAGACTCGAGTGTTGAGCAGATGGAGTGTCGGGCTAATAGATGTCAGTGTTTCTGATAATCTGATGGAGGGGAGAGATAAACAGAGAGACTCATTGATTTCCCTTGTGGTGGGTGTGTATAAGTGTGTGTGCA
This sequence comes from Bovichtus variegatus, assembly GCA_943593645.1. Lineage (NCBI taxonomy): Eukaryota > Metazoa > Chordata > Actinopteri > Perciformes > Bovichtidae > Bovichtus > Bovichtus variegatus. The sequence goes on from CALSCE010009645.1 coordinate 11,077,087, forward strand.
TGTGTTGCGTATTTGTGTGTCTCCATTCAAATGGGCGTACTACACTGCCTTGGGAAAACAATTGATAGTTATCAACTATTATCAAAAAGGCAAAAAAAACTAATTGTAACATTTTTCTACATTTTTTTAAATGTTCTGTTATAGCATTGGATTTTACACCTACGGCGGCCTATTAGGGCCATTGTTGGTTAAAAAAATGTTTGTTTTTTTTGTATTATGGAGCTGGGGGGGCAATACTCCGAGAAAAAAAAATCTGAATTTATTAAAGTCGTAAATCTACGGGATCAAAACTTGAATAGTCTCTGAGACTATAAAGTAATATTTTTGTGAGAAACAAAATCAGAAATTATGATATTAAAGTCACACATTTACAAGAAAGAAGAAAAAATAAATGTACTACAACGGCCCTAATACACTGTCGTATTCCCAATTTTAGTTTTTTTTATATTTCATGTGGGATCAAACCAGTGTGTGTAGACTACTGTATGTGTGTGATGGGGGGGTGACACAGGATAATTCTATGCTACCAGTTACCTAGCATAGCTTTGTCCATTATTTCCATTGCATTTCCATGAGTGATAATACTAACTTTAAGTTCATAGCTGAGGTCGAGCCTGGATTGTCAATGAGCCAAAGGTTGCAGACCCCGACCTTCATGGAGGCTCCAGATTCACCATGTCACAGTTTAGTTAGTGCTCTTTATATGGCCCTTTTATCCAAAGAGCATGTTCAATGTGTTTCACGCACCCATTCACACAGCAAAGGCAGCAGCTACCATGTAAGGCGCTGACCAAACCATCAGGAGCAGTTTGTTTCTTTCGCTTCACGGACACTGAAACATGTGGACAGAGGGAGCCAAGGTCATTTGTGGGAAATTGTGTTTGATAATACTGTGTGCAGTACTGAAGAACATTCTCAACTGAAGTGATGGGGGCCTTAAAACATACCTGCATTATTGCCCAATCTTCAGGCTCCATCTTTTAGAGTTCATATTATTTCAGCATATAGTGCGTTTGCGTTCACGTCGGTTTACATTTGCAACATTTAGCTCCGTTTGTTTGGAAGTGAAGGCGAAAAACGTAATTAATTATTACAAACGCGTGATTAATTATTTCCGGTTATATTGATATTATTGCACATCCATCACAATTTACAGAACTTTCCTGTGCAGTGAGGAATTATTACCAACATTTCACTTTCAGTTTCACCTCTTATCAAAGCAGATGGTCTGCACAACTGAAACTGTTGTGTCCCCGTCTGACTGTTGTAATGATGTCTCCGTGTTGTTCCTCTGGTGAGTGCAATGCACGTTATAAACAACAGCCAAACTATGGTATGGGCTCAAGTTGTAATAAGCCAGAAACAATATCATTTCTTGGTGGACAAGAAAGACAAAGATATGTGAATGGAATGCATACTGTCCAATGCACACACACACACACACACACACACACACACACAAAACAAACTTGTCTCGACATTATATAGTGCAGGTGCTACTGTGTCTGCAGAGCGGCACCTGTAGACCACACATGCTCTTTTACACTCCACAGAGAAGTTGTCACACACAGAAATCTCCACCTGTCTTACGCACGTGCTCTTGGAGCTGCAGCTAAGAGCGACTTTTTTTTTTTTTTTTTTCCACTACCTTCCCCTTGTTAACGCGTAATGACAGGCGTGGGTGTTTACCTCGGCGCGCGGTTCAAGCAGACACCAGAATGCTGCTGTTTTCCTCTTTGTGTATTCTCTATACACCCCCCACCCCCAGCCCGCTGCACCCCCACCCCCCCTCTCTCCACGCTGCCTCCTTCCCCTCGCTGTAGTGGTAATTGGGTATGACACGGGATCAACAGGGAGAGAGCGAGGACGCATTTGAATGCGTCGAATGTCGTCTTCCTCACTTCTCTCCTCTAACCTGCTGCCTTTCCAGCTCCCAGCCCTCGCTCACCGCCGTTACCGTAGCAACATCTGCGTGACCGCATCCCCCCCACCCTCCTGTCATTTCTTTTATTGAGATTGGCCGCTCGTGCCCAAATATGTGTGCGTGTGTGTGCAACAGCTCGACAGTGAGGTGCATAGCAGCAGAGCGTTTCCAGCCTAACTCCCTGCTCCAAGCCAATTACCGCAGCCTCACTACGGAATGGAAAGCTACAACTCAAGGATTACCCCGAGCCGAGAAAATGTAGCCACTCGAGTCAAACTTGTTCCATTAAGTCAATCAAGTACATTATTGCACACCTGGGTGCACCTCAGTGTTGCTCAAAGGGGATATCTCTGCTGCAGGAGTCACACAGCTGACACGGAAAAGTCCATACGGCTTTGGAAGAAAAATATTCTTTCTTAAAAAAAATATTCAAACATATTTCTTCTTCCCCTGTCAAAAAAAAAAAGAGAGAACAACAATAACAATTTTCTTTTTTCGACCTAACTCATTCCCTGTGTCTCGTTTCATTCCAGAGCCCGAGCACGACAGTCTTCTTCTCCGGTCTCATAATTATTGCCATTGTAGTTCCCACAGGCTAAAAGGCTGAGGTTGATGACTCACAGCTGTTTCGAAGAATCTTGGATTTAAGTATGAATCTTAATACTTTTAAAAGGCTCTGGCTCAGAGATGACTGTCGAGCCATCTGTTGCGTCGCTGTGTGCGGCCCTACTTAACCTAATGCTTGCTTTCAGTTTCACATTTATTTGATCTCCTATACATGTGGGGTTTTTATGTATTGGGGGTGGGAGCAGAATATTGAGTTTTTCTTCTTCATGTGCCTATTTAGTGATGATGTGGATTTCCTCTCAACACTTCAGTGTGTGCATCCTGTCGTCTTGTGTTGTTGCTGACATGAACCAGCATCTGTCTGTTTTTATTTATTTAAATGTTTATCAGGTATCTGTTTATATGAACGTCATTGCTCCTTTTAAAATAGGGTGCGACAGCCGGCGTTTGACAGAAAAACAGTCGAGCCCGGCCTGGATGGACCAAGTGTGTAGCTCCATCACTATCTGTGAACATGACTCTCGCTCCATGACAGAAACCAGAGAAGTAAGTCTCAAACTTACAACTACCACTGTCATCAAGTATAAAGTGAGGGGTCCATCGACAATGAACGGGAGATCCACAAAATGTTGTTTTTCTTTTTTTATACCCAAATGAGCCGTCGTGTTGTCAGATGTGGAACAGAACATGTACACATCCAACGTGGGAGCGGCGGAGTCCACCACTAGTGATGAAAACAACTATATAGAGAGATTACAGAACATAAAAACACAGAAAAATGCTGGGTAACACTTTTTTAGATAGTCCGCCTTTATGTTTATGCAGGGTTACCACACCTTGTAGAACATACAATTCAAGGACTTTCCAGGCCCACTTACGTCAAATTTAAGGACCCAACATACTTTGAGACACGGATCAAGGTATAATGCCGTCGCACTTTCTCGAGGCAGGCGTAAGTAAAAAAAAAAAAAAAAACAAAAAAAACCCCCAACAAATTTCATTTCTATTCTTGCACACATTTTTTATTCAAGCACTTTCAATGACCTATGTCTATTTATATCCATTTTCAATTGGTCTATTTTCCAAACACTTTCAAGACCTTGATGTATTTCCCCCTCAAATTCACAAACTTTTTAATGGATTTCAAGGTCCTGTGGGAACCCTGTGTAGAGCACTTGTAACATTTCAACAGCTTATTAGTTGAGATTCAACTGTTTTGCTTTGTCTGTAGATGTTCAACAGAATATCTACAGAGCACGCGTCACAATTCATGATCATATCTACGTACGTATACTTGAATAGCTCACTTAACCTGTGCTATACAAATTAGCAACTTTTGAGATATCAATACATCACTTTGGTTCAAATGAAATGTATTTAGCTTTGAAAATAAAAAGAGGAAATAATTAAATACACACATACGCCGGTTGAGTTGTGTGGAAGGATACAACTATAGACACAAACAGGATATGAACGGTTTAATAAAATCATACAATACATCACAGGTCTGATGGATTTAAGTCATGGCCAGGATTACCTGAGCTTATTCCTGTGTTGTTAGAAAATATATAAAAACCATAAAACTCAAAGCAGTAAAACTCAATCGGTTCTTTTTTTTTTTTTTTTTTTCAGTCAAAGATCAAAACAAGGACGGTCCCTATGCACTCGATTCATCTCAGACCTGAAATGATTTTGTTCCTTTTCATCCCGACAAAAGGAAGCAGAGGTTTGGACGTAAACTGAATTTCACATTCAGATAGTGGAGCAATGACCCTGAATGATCTTTACAACACAAATCGTAGAAATACTTCCTGCCAATCTTGTGAATGACTGAATTGAAAGTGTACCGACTCAGACCATGAATCTGATACTCACTCGTTTCTTTTTTTCAAAAAAGCTTCCCTGCAGAATGTACAAGTGCAGAATAACAGAGCAACTTTACCGGATGATACCGCAGATAAATAGCATAATAAGAACATTAGGCATGCTAACAGCAATTCAACTCTCTCGTAATTCAAAACAGGAAAAGCGACAAGAGCCGCTCTTAGTGCCAAAAGTAAAAGCCTACGTCAGATAACTGTTTTACCCTTTTCCTCCCTCTCTTCATCCGTGATTAACCAGCAGGTTCTAAGAAAAGAGAAAAGAGAACAAAGAACAGAGAATTAGTTCATCTGCATTCCCGCCACACCCTCTGACCTTTTAGATGCTCTTAGGTGCAAGGACTGTCCATGTTTTGGGCCAACAACTGAAAGGTCAGGGCTGAAAATAGAGAATATTATCTCTGTAATGGAGGTAAACCTGTTGACTGATGTTACTCAGCTCTACAGGCTTTTTCATGTTGCAACAAACTGCTATTAGCCATTCTTTGCTACTTTACAAAACAATCTCTTTCCACGAGGTCGTTTCATTATTTTGTCCACTTGAATAACAGTCCATGTATGTTGGATTTTTTTAAAATTTATTTATTTTTTTTTAAGACCAACAAAGTTGGGAATGGGGTAGAATGAGGGGAAATGTATAGCGAGAGTGTGTGTTATTGGCTGGCGTCAAACACAGCCAGTTGTACAGTGCACACTTTTATTTTGAAAGACATTCACACAATAACCTTTTGCAACTGTAGTGGACTGTACTGCGCTTAAGTACACATTTGTGGTACTTGTACTTTACTCGAGTAACTCCATTTCATGCGACTTTGATCTTCTACTCCACTAGGATTCAGAGGTAGATAGTGCATTTTCTTTTACTTTTTTTTATCTGTAAAGTGCTGAAAACAGGGCTGTTAATCCAAAAAACATCATATTTAATTTTCTTTACTGCACAATGAATACTTTTACTTTTGATACTGTAAGTACATTTAGCTGATACTACTTACATATTTTTTTAAGTAAAGTCTTCTACCACTGCCAATACAGATATTTGATTGGAAAATAATTCAGGAAACAATGATGTTCCATTTTTATTTTCTTTAACATAACGTAACACACAATCATTTCAGTGTCAGTGCCCTCTGGTGGAGAGCCGATGCAATGGCACCACTGGTATCTGTCGTCCATCGTCTCTCCACTGCAATTTCCTATCCTTTCTTACTTACTGTCAGACATACAGCGTGCACCAACATCAATGCGTGATGAGCCTTGATGAAGGAACCTTGTTGACGTGACAACCGAGGGTTCTAATAAGAACCCCTACTAAAGGGATCCCCTTAACAACAACATTGTAATGTAAAACCTCTTCAAGGGTTAACTGAAGAACCATTTTCCAATCCTAAGGTTTGGTTGTTTTTTTGTTTTGCATGTGTAGTACAAGGGTTAAATTCGGAGGTGATACGCAGAACTGCTTATTATGCGCGAGACATACCTGGAATAATTGGGTCAATTCTCATTTACGCTCTCCGTACACCCTAGCCTTCTGTTCCTCTAAGGGAGACGCAATGACCTCCATCAGGCCTACCTCACATCTACTAACAAAGAGCTACATGCAATGATCCATGCGGGGCGACCATCTTTCAACCCGACGATCAATGATCCCCTTGAAAGCCGAGCATCTCACTGTCTGACACCATGATTCCAAGCTAAAGTGTGCAACCTCGTCCTAAATACTGCGCTTTGCTCTATGATCAATCAACACGATCTTGAGAGACACACGGCCCATCGAGCCAAGGCGATAACTAGCCCATTTGAATAGAGCTCTGCCACCATGCAGACCTATTCCTGCAACCTTGGACTGCAACTTATCAAAAAGGATCAATAAAAGCAAGGTGATGTACAGCTCATTGTTAGCGAGATGGTCTCAATAGAACATATTGAGTTATAGAGTATGAAGAGGCGTTAAATAATAGATGATTGGTCTTTCTACGAGAAGGTCGATAAATTCGTCGAAGCGTTATTAGTTAATCCTTGTGTTTTTCAGGAGACAATAACAGGATGACTAGCTATGATTATATAAGCTGATTACCACAAGAGGACTCGACCCCGACTACTGCATCGGATTTTTAAAACACAGATGGGACGCATTCAACTCCAGACACATGCAGGGTATTCATCAAGCAGCTGCACAAGGCTGGAGTGGCAGTTTGTGTTGTGTTAGGGAGTGTTTTCAAAGTGCGCCTCTCATTACTGCATATTCCTTTAAAAAAGGAAGGATTGTGCAAATAATAGGTGGAAACACGTCAACAAAGTGTGATTATTATTCCGCTGGATTTATGAGGGTCACGCAATTTGTGGCGGATCAACTTTGCGAAGAAATTTCTCGGTCACAGACTGGATTTATACAAGCGACAGGAAGGGTTTGTGTGTGCATTAAACTTTAGTGCGCAGAAACCTAACCTCACATCAGACATACTGTAGATGTGTCTAGAGATGCGGACTGCAGCAGTTCCCCAGCCAAGTTGTGGCTATTGCTAATTAGCACTACACCCAGTCGTTAGTTTTGCTCTAAACCACAGATGTCAACTTTGTGGTGTCGCAAAAGGGAAAAGTCAGGGGATCGACAGTCATTAATAGACATCTGACAACCATGAACTTCCTGGACAACATTTTGTTCCAATCTAGGAGATGTTTGAAAAATTCTTCACAGGATAAGTACAAACATGCTGGTGGCACAAGATGAAAAGTCACCCCTAAAAAGGCCTTAAGATTCACCCTCTGGGACATCTGGACCGAGATCTGCGGCACACCATCCAACAGCTGTCGAGACATTTCACTAAAAAGAAAAAAAAAAAAAAACATTCCAACCTCATGTTGGCGATCACCAAAGCCACTACAGTTGATCGCTGCACATCTGTACCAAATGCAGCCAATAGTTGAGATATTTTAGTCGATCGGCATCACACCGCCCGTAAACTACTGGCCTACACTCAACTAGAAACGGATACTTAGAAAGACCTGGTTCATAAACTTGAATTGGACACTCAACAACCTTTGAACACAGGCCGCATGTGCCCTCTTCTTTGATCATAACAGATTAACTGACTGCATGTGCAGTTCCAATCCCTCCCTCTTCACAAGTCGCGCTGCTTTGGGTATATTTTGTGCCTCCTGGTATGTCACTCCATCCCTTTTTCATTTCACATAGTTTGTCAGATTCCTATTGCATTAGACCTCAACACTGTAACGTTCTAATTTGTTTTCATCAGTAATAGTTCTCATCGAGTGGAGCTAAAGTGTGGCTGAAGTAAATGTTTGAATATCGAGCTCACCGTGTCATTTCTTTCCCCGAGCTTGGTGATGTCAGCCGATTGCGTCAGCTGATCCAACCCTTTGGTACAGACCGACATCTCTCAAATAATATTGGATGGATTGCCATGGAAGTCTGTGCAGATATTAATGGTCCCCAGGGGATACATTCTCATGCCTTTGGGTGATCCCCTGACATTTTCTCTAACGCCATCACAAGTTTGACATTTGTGGTTTTGAATGAGTCGTCTCAACAACCATTGGAAACAGTTGGTGAAGACAAACGGTGCAAATTCATGTCCCCCTCAGAACAGAAAGTTGTAAGAACTTTGTTGATTCTCTGAATTTTTATCATCAGGTGAAATGTGTACATTGTCCATTACTTTGGTTAATGATCAAATACCTGCCCAACTAAATACAGTCCCAGCTGCAGCTGTTTAATGCTAATTTTCAAATGTTAGCATGCTAACACGGCAAAGGAAGACGGTGAAGAGGGCACATGACCTAATGAACATCAGCATGTTGTGTAAGAACTCGGCTCAAAGCACCTCTGTGGTCCAGCCTCACAGAGCCAGTATACTGACTAAGACTCCCAAAGTCTTGATATCTCACCCTTTGATCTTACATTTAGGAAAACTGGAGGATGAATTCAGGTTTTTCCACGCACAGAGTACCTTCCTTATGCACTTGTCACTTTTTACATGACAGACATTACTTTACAGTTCATTTAGCTGACGCATTCTATGCAAATAGGGATTTATATGGAAACATAATAGTTACGCGGCAGGTTTTTTATTCTTGGATTCGGGCGAGAAAAAAAAAAAAAAAAAAAAAGATTCTGTATTAACCATTCCAGTATTTAATACAAGAGATGTATTTATTATTTATCCGAGGTTCTTCATCCTAAAATAAACCTAACACTAAAGTCTCTTGCAAATTTCCTCTGGGGTCTCAGTCACAAATCGATCAGACTCAACGCTGCATGGTTTCAGCAGCTGGACAGCAGCAGGGAGGATGAGGAGGAGGAGGATGAATAGGAGGAGGGATGTTTCAGAACCACTGCTGGTCCCACTGAAGTCTAAACCATGTGCAACGATGCAATGAGCTAAATTGACTGAAGGCTCGGGGTGCATTGACCTGAAGTCAGCTGGTGGAGAGGCATGTGTGTACTGCATGTGTGTACTGCATGTGCACGTATGTGTGTGTAGAGAGGGTCCGCTATCTGTTCTAAGCACTGCGGAGTTGGCTCCAGCTGTGAAACAGACCATTAATACAACAGAGAGACTCACAGAGCAAGGTGATCAATATGGCTCCCGTCTTTAGTCCTCTCATCCCTCTGATTTCCTCTCCTCACCTCCCATTCTCTTTCCCTCCCTCCCTCCCTCATCTCTCCGTTCTGCTTTATTTCGCACTGCCTGGTACAAGTAGTAGGTGTTTACATACTGTTTATTACAATAACTGAAAGGCAAACCTGTGAACACATTTTCTCTCCTTTTCTATAAAAAACATTTCCTTTTTGCAAAAAAACAACTTTACATACAAGACCTATAATGACAAAATGAAAAACCTCGTTTGCTTTCTAGCATATAGAAACAAGAGACGCACTAAAGAATCATTTCTAAGACTACTTTGAAGATCTTTGAAAGCCTAAACAATAATTCTATTGTGGTTCCCCACTCTTTAACATATATCCATCATATGTTTTCTGCTAAGACTGCTATTTTTATTTTTAATTACATGCAATGGAAACCTTTTCAAAAGCATGCATGATGTAAAAACTCTCTATGCGGCAACATGCAATATGTAATTTCCAAGGTCAAGAATCAACTTTGAAGCATTCACGCAAACATGAAAAAGGAAGTCTTCACAGTGCTTTGAAAAAATGGAAATGTGAACATCTACAATTCTCCATGACAACTGGGCAAACTGCACCTGCATATGCAAAATCCAGAACAGCAAGAAAATGGATCTGGTGGTGAGATTGTTATCTCAATGGTGGGAAAAGCTTTCCTCTGTGAAGAGGGAGCCTTACAACTTCAGCTCCGCCAGTGCTACCTGTTGCCCTCACACCAATTCATTTCTCTGTTTCAGATACGACCAATACATTTAAATCGTAGATTCAATGCCATTTGATGAAGAAGAGGGTACAACGATGGAGATGGAGGGCAATAGGGAGGAGAACACATACTGCAGAGTGTGTTCCAGGCTACCAAGATAATCAGCTTTCTCCACGTCCATCAAACACACAGGAACTAATGACTATTTCCATTATCAAGTAATCTGTAATTCTTTTTTTCATTGAATCAGTTAGTAGCAAATCCTCACATTTCAGAAGCAGGTAATATGTTTAGAACTTTTGCTTTATAGATGATATAACGATTTATCCATGTACAAGTATAAAGTACAGCCGGGCCTAAGAATCTTTTTTAGAAGTATTTTTAAGATGTTTAATAATCTAAACTAATAACTCTGTGCGCAGACACTAGCGAGTTCGGTTGAGAGAGAGAGACAGAGAGACAGAGACAGAGAGACAGAGAGACAGAGAGAGAGAGAGAGAGAGACAGAGAGAGAGAGAGAGAGAGAGAGAGAGAGAGAGAGAGAGAGAGAGAGAGAGAGAGAGAGAGAGAGAATAATATAACAGTGGATTGGTGTACTACTGACCACAGCTAGACAGCAAAAGTAATAAGTACTCTGAAAATGGTATCTGTGGAAAAAAGAATAACTGGTAACACCTCACAACTCACCCACTAACAAACTGATGGATTTCCCACCAGTTGCTCTAATTGAAGAGCCGTCCTGAGTTGAAGTAGTCACAGACTAAGAAGACTGCCTCCCAGATAGCACATTGGTATCTGGGCTTTTACAACAAGCCTATTTTCATTTCACGTGGACCTGGCCAGGGAGAGAGAGAGCGAGAGAGAGAGGGGGGAGAGGAAAGAGAAGAGGGACAGGGGCCGAACACAGTAGGAGATGGAAAAAAAAAAAAAAAACTAACAACAAACAGAAAGTCAGGAGAGGTAGAAGAGCAGCAGAAGTCTACCTGTTCTCCATTCTGCCTGACCCAGCCTAGGAGCCTTGACTCAATTGGAAATCCATTTTATCTGATGACTGGCAGGCAATTGGGGCTCCCAGGCGATAGGCGGAGGCTCTGTGGTTGATAGGCCTGACCACTCCACCGCTGAGGGGCGGAGGGATGGAGATGGAGGGGAATGTGGCGGTGAACACATACTGCAAAGATTGTCTCCACTGACAAAGTTCATTTCAGGCTACCTAGATAATCAGATTCCTCCACTTCTATCAAACATACAGCAACTAACCGATATTTTCATTATCAATTAATCTGGTCATTATTCTTTTTTAAATAATCCATGAATACAAAACCCAAAAGTTTTCAATTTACAATAACATAACAATACAGGAACGCAGAAAATCCTTGAAAAGGGTAGAGGAACAGTGAGAAGGGCACATTTTATGAAAACATTTTTTATTATTATTATTTTATTTTTATTTTTTTTTTTAAACAGACCTCTAAATCCCTTCCCCGGTTAAAAGCCTGTGTGAATGTTGAATCGTTGGTTTCAAAATGTTACAGAAAGCGTCAAACACAGCCTTCCCTTATCCCACGTCAGAAAGGTGTGTGTGTGTGTGTGTGTGTGTGTGTGTTCTGACAGAGTGCAGTATATTGGCAGCTGAAGGACAGCACCTTCCTTTGCCAACAGTATATCTGTTAAAAAATATTGTGACAGAAAAATTGCCACAAAATGGTGAAAAGCTTGAGTGACATCGAGATATCTATTAAAAAAAAAACAAATAAAAAAAACCCTCTTACATCTGCACATTTATTCGAGTGCTATGAAAAACATTACATGATGCTAGCAATCTCTACCACAAATAATCGGTACGGATAAGTCACTTGCAAAACGGAAAATGGACTAATATGAACACAATGCTGAATACTAAAGCCGAAACAGAATCGGCCTGCCTTCATTTTGATTCCAACACTAGCAGCCGTGTAGAATCTCCAGCTGGGCCGTGCTACTACATGTATGAGCATGTTAGCCGACATCCACAGTTCGCTTGTCATGGAGCCTATTTTCACCACCACTATGTCATTTCCTTGAATCAATGTTGCTTTGTATGCCGAGAGGAAATTGAACATTTCTCTCGCACATCTGATCAACATTTATTATACGAGTCGTGAACTGTGACACTTGTGTTTAGTCTTTCCGCTCACACAGGTTCTGTGTCGGGGGACTTTAATTCCCTGACCTGCCTCACTCTTTGAGGAGGAGGAGGAGGAGGAGGAGGAGGGCACTTCCCCTTTAAAATGCTTTGCGGGTAACCTTTTCTGCTGTAACGTTAGTCAGTTCCAAAGACGGGAATGTTTACTAGTTGATTAACTTCAACAACAATATGTATGTTTTGATTATGCGTCTTCAGAGAGTACATCTGATTAACGTCTTTTGTCAAAGTACAATTGACTACCAATTAGCTCCAAATGAGGGGAGATTGATGCCACCTGTTTCAAAGTGGCACTAATTCCTAGTACTAATTTGCCAGAGTATAAAAGGTTTCAGAAGAGCAAACTTGTTGGTCTGTTTTTTCATTCAGAAGGCCCATGTTTTGTGTGCTGTGGAGGGATTTTTCCCTCTCACTTATTGTCACCAAGTGATACACCTAAAGGAATGGTTTATGCTTCTCCTTTTAGTGGCCAGTATGAATCTTGAAATAAATAAATAAATAAAGGCCTGCATGCTGGTCCATTGTTCCCACACTACCCACCATTCTCAAGTACAACACAGCTCAAAGCACCAGTGTGTCTGCGTACAGCCAAACAGGCTCTAGCCAGGCAGTGGTGGGGAGAGTTGTGATGGACGGAAGTTTACCTTACAGCTTAAAGCACTGGGAAGAAGTGGAACCTTACTGTTACCTGGACACTATACTATACTATACTATACTATACTATACTATACTATACTATACTATACTATACTATACTATACTATACTATACAGGTGATAGTATACTATACCCTGAGGCTAATTGTAGGTCAATACTTTAAATAACGTCAATTGAACGCAAAAATTAAGATGTAATATTTTTGCTGGACAAAAAACCCCGCACACGAGGTAATGAGTCATTGTTTTCTTAGAGTGCAAAATAAGCGGCTGCCTTTGTTACATTTGTTAGACAAAGAATCGTAAATACCTGCAGTACCACTATAAAATAAAAAAAAATAAAAAAAAGCAATATATTACAAGTTTCACATGAAAGTGAACTTGTAAACACAGCTCTGGGAGCAAACAATAACACAATAGTATTTATTTATTTACAAAAAAGGCCAGAAAAAGAAAAAAAAAAAAAGAAAAAAAAAAAGAAAAATAATAATCGATCTCCTTGTGACTACAGGGTGTGAATTGGAGAGCAATCACAAAGGAGAGGCAGGCTTCAGCTCATAAAGAGAAAGAGGAGGGGGAGAGACAGACGGATTGAGTGACAACGGGACACAAAAGAGAGGCTGGTGCAAAGTGGACTGTTCCGATAATGTTGCGGCTGCTTCCAGGCAACAAAAGCCAGTAAAAAAACCCACCTAAAAGCCTTGCTGTTGTCCTCTCTTATCCCAGCTGGTGGTCTTGGTTCCACAAAACCTCTCGCTAAGCGCGCCGGAGTGGGGGCGATAAAATGCTGACCAGAATATCAGCGTGAAACGCGCCCAGAAAAAAAACAACCGAGTGTGTCAATTGCTTATGCAGCCGAGGTGGCTTTCAACAGAACACAATACAGGCCAGTGTTGAATTATTATCGGAGCCCCCCATCAGAGAACGCAGAAAGAGCGAGAGGAAGCGGGGGGTCTCGTGGCGCGAGCCGACAGGCGTGGTGGCGCTCAGAAAGGTCAGCGAGGTGTACAAAAAGCTGGTGTAAATGCCTCCCTCAGGAGGCAATTGTGAGTACCCTCAACTCTGCCCCCTCCCTCCACGTCCCCGACTCTCCCCTCGTTTGAAAGCTTTGAGGCGTCTGAGGGCCACCGGGGGCCACGAGGCGGATAAAAGAGGAAACAGAGGCTCTAGATTTGGGCTTGATGTGCTGTTCGATCAAACACTGCAGTGCAACAAAAGCCAGGATTGGGAGATAGTAAGCGTTGCTTTCTCTTTTCAGTGCGAGAAAGTTCCATGTGCCACACAACAGTGGCTGGAGCGCGGAGAGTGGCGGAGGCTCGCGCACTCTTTGTCAAACACAGCCACATGCATGGGCAGTAAAAGTTTCTTTGCAACAAGAACAGTGAGGTTGTGATCGTTTCTTATGAAAGCTTTGTGATGCAGTTTTCCCTGAAAGCTCTAAGCTTTCTATCTGAATGAACCATTTTCACAACACTTAAGAGTCTCAGGGGGGAAAAGAGAAGCCTAATTCACTAGATACACAAATGTACAGCGTTGTTATTTCACCAGAGTGCTGATTCGCTAGATTAAAAAACATAACCCACAGAGCACACAGTACAAGACAGACGAACAACAAAAGAGAAAGAGCGAGAGCAGATAATGACGCTCGGTGGTGATTGGTTGTGATCGGCTGTACAATGATCAATGCCGGCTTGAAAGGAGGCAACGCTGATGGTTTTTGACAGAGGGAACAACTGCCAACAGTATGAAAATGAAATCAATAAGTCAACTGAGGAGCAGGGAGAGAGAAATGAAGGAGGTGGCCGAGAAAAAGACGAGGGCTTTAGAAAAAGAAAAACAGATAGGAGAAGGCAGAATAACACAAGAGAGACAAAAGGGAGAGGAGTAGACGCAGCGGAAAAAAAAAAAAGAGTTTCAGACAGACGCAGAAGCTAGATGAAAGGTGTTGGTTTAAAGGAAACAGAGGCAGAAAAACAAAATTGACAGATGAAGGAAGATTCATTAAAGATGGATAACATTTTTTTTATTATTATTTTTTTTTTTAAAGAGACAACAGCGAAAAACAAACGAATAACTGATAAAAAAAAAAAAACTTTTCCACAAACCCGGGGCGCTGATGTGAGTGTGCTTGGGACTGTGTGTTATGTATGTTAAGCTCAACCTGCACAGGGACAATCTCTCAGCTTCCTCACAGGATAAACCTCTTTCATTACGGGCACTTTGACAAGCGGGGAAAACAATGCGTCTAAGGGTCATTTCACTAAGAAATAAGTAGCGCTATCTGTATGGAAATATTAGACAATTACAAGTATTTCAGCCTCAAGGTAAAACGTCTTCCGTCTGTACGATACGTCCATGATGTGTATGTGCTGGTGCCGCACTTAAAACTGCCCATGTACACAATTTCCAATGCACTGGATTCAGAGCTGCAGCTTTTAAAAAAAAAAAACAATAATTTACACAGCTATTAATTTAGTTTGTAGGCACAGGTCACCACATTTAGATAGACACAAGCAAAAGAACCAGTGATGAACACTTTCACTGGTGAGCTTCTGCTTCAGGAAGAGAAAGAAAACTTTTGGTCAAAGGACCTTCATCACT
>CALSCE010009645.1:11092650-11113967 GCA_943593645.1 Bovichtus variegatus
ACACACACAC
Source organism: Bovichtus variegatus (assembly GCA_943593645.1). NCBI lineage: Eukaryota > Metazoa > Chordata > Actinopteri > Perciformes > Bovichtidae > Bovichtus > Bovichtus variegatus. The sequence continues at coordinate 11,092,661 of CALSCE010009645.1, forward strand.
ACACACACACACACACACACACACACACACACACACAGGCGCACGAACACACACACGCACATCTTTGTAAGGACATTTCACTCTCATAATCGTAGACATACAAGAAGACAAACATAGTTTTAGCCGTGTGTATATAAAAGTGTGTTTGTTTCTGCATGGCTTTTATACAACCCAGAAACGAAGCTACAGATGCTATTGAAAGTTCACACACGTACAGGCAGCCCCACACACACACACACAACACACACACTACACCAGCACAAGAGCAGAGGAATCAAGTTTCCACAAGCTGATTATCACATGCTGTATTACTGTATGCCAGGGGAAGCCTCAGTGCCCCTGAGCAACGCAGAGGAGATGTGAGCGGAGAGCACCATGAGGCAGAGTAATACGCTGTCCGGGTGCATGATGAGCAGCTACACCTTCAAATGCCTCTACTGTACAAACTTTTGGAAGGGCAAGCTTCCAGTTTTCTGTCCCCCAAATTCCCCTCCTCCTCCTCCTCCTCACATTTTCTCTCCAACTTTTGTGCATTTGTAACTTTTGTAATTGCCGCAGTGTTGCACAGACTTGACGAGAGGAACTTTGTCTTTGCTTTTAAATAATACAGCGGTGGAAGTACAAAGGCTGGATTTTACTGAGTGCATGCGTAAGCAGTGGTTCTTAGCGCTGTTTCACCGCGGAAAAATACCAGAAAGTGACAAGAGAAAATATCTCTTTGACTCACATACATAGTTTACAGCCGGATTTGACTTCCTCAAAGACAAAAACGGCTCTGATGGAAATATCAAGACATGACTACATCAACTAAATTAACGGCATTAAGACCACAATCGCCTTAATAAACTCTCATGCAGTGTGCTGCTTCGTATATGAAGCTCCATAACTGCCAAAATATAGTAAAAGTACCGTTTCCTAAATAATCAAAATGTAGTGGAAAACTAAATCTATAAAAAGGTTTATACTTTTCCTTTTACTTCCAGTCATTTATTTTCCTCATGCGTTTATCTTTTATTATTTCAGTTTATTTGTTAAATACCTAGTTTTCCTTTCCTTTGGTGGAATGGATCACAGATTAAATGTGTCTTTAAAAAAAATGTTGATTAAAAATGTCCCAAAAAATAATCAAACTAAGAAGTTAGAAACAAAATGTATAAAGTATAAAACATAAAGTGAAGTTGTAATCTATTTTCCAAACTTATTTGAGGCTAAATGAAAAGGGTAAAGCTTAATGTTCCTTTATACAATCCTTTTTAATTATTTAAATATACAATTTATTGATGCTTATTTTCAAAATGTCTGATAACCTTGTACTTCATTGTGTCAGTTTTGAGACTCTATATTTTCCAGCTTCTGTTTATACGTAGTTATAACTCACAAAGCGTAATGTAAAAACAGAGAAAAAAAAAAACTGAGAAATTAAAAGTGAGGTCTGCCTTGACATGTTTCACGTCACTGTGTTGTGTTGTGTAGCAAAAAACACTTTAGAGCGATGTAACCTCAGAGCTTAAATGCCACCAGAGATACAGTAAAAAAAGAAAAGAAAAAAAGGCTTATATCATCATATTATTAAATTGTAATCTTTATTTTATCAAGCAGTCTTATTGAGATTAACATCCCTTCTAAAAGAGTCCTCCTCTTTGCTTTGATGAGCGACTGGCTTACAGGATGAGTTTTCAAACTTAAAGAAAATGCTAATAAGCAGGAACCGAAGCCTTGAGATTATACAATCATATTTACAGTCTACGGTGCAACACTGCTGCTCTTATCCTCTCCTTGAATTCTAATGACGAGGCTGCAGACAGTGTTGCAGCATCTGACTGGACGACCCAGTCTGGTTTACTTCACCACTTTAAGGATTTTGTTTCCAATTTTGGCAAAGTTAAATGGACTTCAGTCCACTGTTGTATTCAGAAGATATCAAAAATGTAATTAACGTAGTCTGGGAAAATGTCTAGCTTTACTGCTCGTTTTCAGACGATGACTTTCTTTTCTTTCTTTCTCACTTCCCTTTAAATGATTGTGCGCCTGTAAACTTCATAAAACTAGAAGCAAAAGGCTGAAGGCTGCAGTGACAAGCTGTACTGCGACGGAGGACTTATGTCATTACAGCAAAAAACTGTGTTTGCCTTTGAAAATGTGCCATTTTCAGCACTGCCAGGAAAACAAGCTTGATAGCACTGGAGAATTGGATTTCATACTTTTACATCAGACGTTCACTCTGAAAGCCGTTTCTAATGACAAGATGTTTCTCTGTGTAAAAACCTAAAGTGACAGCACTCAAAATCCTATCAATCTGATTTTTTTTGGATCCTTAACTCCCCCAGAATAATCTTGAGAACATGAGAAAAAAAAAAAAAGGAATTTCTTTCTTTTACATCAGACAGTGCTGCTCTGAAAATAACATCATCTCTCTCCATGGAAAACATCAAAAGCCACCACTCTGGATTGTTATGTACCAAACTTCCCAAATGTGAAGTACAATATAATACTATAATAATTACACGCTTACTTATATTTTTCGGTAGAAAGTTGCTATTGATATTGCTTTAGAGTGTGTTCTTCATAATCAAGGTGAGGATTTTGTTTCTCACCTTCATGGGAGTACATACAATTATTGATGGTGCTTTTGTTATATTAACCCTTCGAATCCCTGATATTCCTCACTCACCTTCTTAGCAGCATTGATACACTGCATGTATTGTTTGGCCAGGTCTGAACACCTGAGGGTCTGCTCTCCGTTCTCCCTGTAGCAAGATAAAATCTGAGCTTGCAGGCCAGGACACACTGGGTCTGTATTGCGAGACCTGCAAAAGACACAGACATACAGAAAGATATAGAAAAATAGTGACGCTCGTAGAATTTTTTTTAAATTCAAAACAGTATCATGGCACGAGAATCCCAGAGGACAGCACTTTAAAGCATTACTAACTAACACTTATTTCCAAAGTGGTCCTCAATGGGAAAAACAAAACACGATACATGGAAACATACAAATAGCTGGAAACAAACCCATTACAACATAAACCTACTCGTCCCCCTTGCAATCCCATGGCCACGGTTTGAACTCCCTCCCTTTAAAAGTGAACCATCAACGCTCCACCATAAAAAGCCACTTTAACTTTAGTTTGAATATGATTTGTTTGGCTTTGTTTAATATGCAGGGTCAGGTTGTTTTCCGTAAGGGAGGATCACTTTAAACCATCGAGGAAACTAAACAACTGATGAGCATCGACATCTAAAGCTTGAATATTCGACCAGATCCACTGACACCGAATGTGAAGATCAAAGTTCCACTAATCACGTTGGCTTGGCTTTGTTGAGGATCTTTATTGATCGTAACAAATACTATAAACAAAAGGAGTAAAAAACAACAACATTAATTGTATCATGAAGACAACAAGTGCATCAGCTCCTTAAGGGAAGAGGAAAAATGTGAATGTGAAAAAAGAAACAGAAGTCTATTCATAGCATCTATAATCACATACTTGTATATGAAACTCCTTCACAGTGTTTTCTTCTGCATTAGGCAGCTGTTGCCAGCTAAACAGAAGAAAAACCGACCAACTATTCCTGCTCGGTAACAGCAGGACAGACACAGTTAGATGGTGAACATGACGAGCATTTAGCAGCTGAAGAGCCTGACATTTCCCTCAGGAGTTGGAGTTGGTGGACAGAGCTAAAAGGAGAGTTAATATTAGACTTACATTCATCAGGCGGCCAAAAAACACAACTCCAAATAAATGATAATGTCGCTCCGTAACTGTTGGATGTGAAAATGTTCAACTTAAAATGGTAATATGTCAGCGCTGTGTTCACAGCTTGTTTCCACTACACTCGAGTGGAAACTGAATAAAAAGAAAAAGGTTTAATTTACAGAATTTGAATTATACAAAACACACAAAAATCTTGTGAGTATAAAGCCATTCATAAAGAACAGTAGGATGTTTGACGAGAAGAACCTTGTTTCAGTGATGTTCAATATTGTGAATTTGAATGTTTATACACCGTCAAGAAATGTTATCCATGGTATATTGAAGTTTCCCATTTTCACTTTCTAATTTTGGTAAGTATGTATACGGTTTCGCCAAGTTGCAACCGGAAAAGTGAAACTAATGCGAAGTGCCTTAAACCTGCATTCTTGCCAATGGCTTGCAGGGAGCGACTCAACTGGTTGCAAAAAGAAGTCCAATTGTATAGAAGAGAAAAAGACCCTACTTTTCACTTAATTTATTACCTCATTAAACATTTTACCAACAAGTTTATGGTCTCAAACTGTAGTTTCAAGTCTTCTTCAATACAGTATAATGTTATTTTGTTAATTATGGTCCCAATTAGAGGAAAATAGACGATAAAGCAGGGTATGCTTAAGGGCGGGGCTACCTTGTGATTGACAGGTCGCTACCACGGTGTTGTCCGTGTTTTCATCTTAGCACTTTAACCCTTTCACAGAGTGCTTTCAGTTTGTGAAAGTTGTGACGTTTTGGTTGCCTAAAAATGTCTTATTCAGCGTTCGGTTGTATTTAGCTCCACCCTCTCGCGTCACTTGTGGTTAAAAAAAAAAAACAAGAAAAGACGGCCAAAATGGGAATCTCAAGGCTTCAAAACCGTAGGTCACAAACCAATGGGTGTTGTCATGATGACTAAGTCTACTTCTTTTATACAGTCTATGGGTTTCAAAAAGTCCTAATAGAATATTAAATAATATTTGAGAGTTTGAGAGCGGCCACTGGACGATCATTAACATAGGACTTGAAAGGATCTGCATTGCTGGTAGAGTTCACGGTTGTCCAACTTCATGCAAAATAAAAACTATTGAAACGAAGAAGATAAATCATGCAACACACAGAAGAGGTCTGACAAGAAGACAAAGATGAAAAACAATTAACAACCTCACCCCACTGCAACCTGTTTAACAACCTATGGTGTGTGTAGTCTGTGCTTCATTGCAAATCATGCAATTAGAGCTAATTCACAGTTAATTGAGTGGGTAACATTATTCCGATCAAATACAGCAGAAAAGTGCGCCTTGAGAGACTGAATCAGCCGTGCTTGATTTGATATGTGGGCTGTATTATAATTGGTCTTTGCTCGTCTATCTGTGCGATTGTTAACTATGACAGGCCTGCTGCCTGGGTGCCTCGCTGTAATGGATTCTAACTGATTGAAGCAGAGACAAGCGAGCTACATACGCCCACGAAAGGCACATGCACAATTGTACACACCCACACACACTTTGTGGTACACCGTAAACATGAAAGCACCACAAACTTGTGCACTCTCACACCTCCCTACATGCCGACACGTCTATCTCCTCTACGCCGTTCGCCTGCGCGCACACTTTCTCTGTGAGGAGCATTTAACACCAGATTTAATTGAAAGCCAAATTAAAGGGTCTTTCTGGCTTTGATTCACAGAGGGGAGCTGACCCCCGCGTTTCAATTACAGCATATCCATATCCACACAGGCGCACACACACACTTTATCATCAGCGACAGTATCATGGATGCAATGACTTGAGTTTATCTGAGCATAGGTGATGGAGGTTAAAGAGGAAAAAGAACAGAAAAGGGATAGAAAAACATATAAAAAGGAAGGAAGTAAGATAAAAGGATGAAAGGGAAGGAATGAAGCATTCTTTAGTGTTCTCTTACAAGGCCCATTTCAAAAAGATGACAGCCTATCAGATTACTCCGTTCCCCCCATACCACCTCCGATGGTTTATCTTCGCCGTTTCATCTGTCTTTTCCCACTTTTTGTCTCCGGCTTTCCTCCAACTCTGTCTCCTTTTCTTACTTCTCCCTTGCTCACCCCCTCCTTTTCTCTCTCATCACATTAACAACATAGAGAGGACGACACCAAAGCGCGCCATCTTTATCTCTCTCGCCGTTTGAGGCCACCGAAGATAAGGAACTCTCCTTTAATTTGAAATAAATGGCCTTCATCAGGGAAGCCAAAGCCTCCTGATAGCGCTGCGTGGTTTATTAAAGGCGCTTGAAGCAGAAAATTGGCTCAGCTGCAGCAAAAAGCTAAAGCTCTGTCCACATGCTACACCAAATTGAAGGTGAGGTCTTAAATCAATATTAACTGAACCGCTTACAAGATAAATAAATAAATAAAGACAGTGGGGGGGTGTGGGGGGGGGGCAAGAGGGCCTTGTTTTTTTTTTAGCTGGAACGAGGTAAAGCAGCGTCCCTGACAGCCCATCCAGCCATGAATGGGGTTGTTGTTGTGATGGTGCTGCAAAAAGCATTTCAATGTGTGTGGGAGCAGTCATTTTTGGGAGAGCTCTCCATGCATCTGTGAGCTGTAAATATGACAAAACATAAACAGTAAGATTAGTTGGTTAATTAATGGTGCTGCCCATTATTTTTAATCTCCGTCGGCGGAGGCGGGCGGAACACAGGGGCCTCAGACTTCTGGACCACGCACACCAGCTTACCGAGACAAAGAAAGAGGGAGAAATGAAAGGAGAGAAATTTGAAAATGGAAAAGACACAAAGCACACCACCAACTACAAAAGCCTCTGGCAACGCTACGAGACTGATAAGGGAGATGCTTTTATCTCCTCTAAACCATGCATCTCTCAGAGTTAGAGTGATGGTTTTTGTGTTTTCCTTAATGGTTTTGGCTATGCATATAAAGCATTGTTTGTCCTACAAGGCATTTTATTTCTGTCCTGTCAACTACACAGTATTGGTATCTGTACATGTGTTTCAGGCAACTAATTAGAAAAATCTTGTTAACATCTCACAAGAAGTAGAGCCCAAGGAGGAAAAATTAAGATAATCCAATATTGTGACTGACTTGAGGGCTACAACACAAGTTCAGTGAAAGTCTGCAAGATCTTGTTTTTGTGCCGACACACTGGGCATATGTTGTGTTCGTATTGGCAGGTTATGAATATAGTGTGTACTCAACTTTTTTAAAAATTTTTTATAATGCTCGGCTCTTTGTATTCCAATGCCATCATGTCAAACAACTACATCTTTCAATGTCTGTTTGAACATTAGGGATGGGAAAATATATTTTTGCACAAAACTCCCTAATCACAATTCAGACGCTTCCTCAAGTGGCATTTTTAGGCAACTAAGATGTTGCAATTAACTTTCATCAACTGAAAACACACTGTGAAAGGGTTAAAGTTCTGAGACGGAAACACGAAGAACATCCAAACTGGACAACGCCGTGGTAGAGACCTGTCAATCACAATGTAGCCCCGTCTGAAAGCATACCCTGCTTTATCGTCTACTAAATGAACATCAAACTGAGGTAATAAATCAAGTGATAAGTAGGGTCATTTTCTCATAGACTTCTATACATTCTGATTTCTTTTTAGTCACCCCCTGCTGACCATTAGAGATAATGCAGGCACTTTTCACATTGGCTTCACTTTTGAGACCTGGATGTTGCCCCTTCTTTGTGACGCAAGACAAATTTCAGAGAAATTTGATAATAAAGTGCTGCTTAAACTACACCAGTTTAATTACCTATACAGACTAGTTCGCAATGGCCTCTGGCAAAAACACATCTTTACTCATCCAACTAACAGCCTAAGATTGTAAATAAAAAAAACTGTTATTATCAGATTACGCGGTTTGAATACTTTTAGAAACCATAATATATATTTGGGCAATTTGTCAGTAACCTCATGCCTTATTTAGATTGGACCTAGCATTGTAAGTACAATTTTAATGTCCGATTGAATTTGCTGAGAGCAGTAAGCTTCTTCATTAAAAGTTATTGAATCCTTCAGTAGTGAGGTTTAAGTTCAAGCTCAAGTTTGCCATTGCAACACAAAATACAGCTGAATGAAATATTCTTTCTTTCATTACCAGGGTAATAAAAAAAAAAAAAAAGAAAAGAAAATCTGACAAAACATCAAGGTTATGGGTGCCACGCCATTTTGTCTATCTTCCTCTGCCTTCTGTTCCTGGAATCTGGCGGTTTGCTTAGCCCTGAACAACTTGAGCCTGCACTGTCAGGATTAACATCATGTTTGATGATCTGTTGAACACTCTGCTCTCTTTCTCCCACTACGGCTCTTGTGAAGTCCTTGTCCAAGCCCTCTTGCCAAGGACGTTACTGTTGTTGCTGCCACTGCAGTTTTCTCTACAATTTCCGCTTAACCTAGGTGTGCAGGCTTTTTACAGAGGGGGTATATGGCATGCATCTGCCAAGTCACAGGTGGCTTTGAAGATGGAGATACTCAACTGTTGATCGTGTTTAGATGTCCAGATGAAAGACTCGGACGGACGGAATGAAATACAACTGCTTTTGGTGATCCAAGATCAACGGATTCTAAGAGGAGAAGATCGATACCACTCTCATGTCAGTACAGTAAATATGTAGCTGGAGCCAGCAGGGGGTAAACTCAAACGCGCCTCAGATTAAAGAGTTTAATCCAACCTAAAGGACAAACTTCACAAATGTTCTTCTCTCTAATCTTAAAGTATATTAGTTAACGTTAGCATCAAAGGTCAGAATGTTTACCATTGCTTTGCAACACCATCATCTTCGCTGGCTTGTCTCTCTCATTGGCTATGGTAGTGAAAAATAATGACGTAATCATCCAGATTTTTTAGATTATTATGTTTGAAATGATCAGGCCGGCCCAGATAAGTCTGCAAACAGTTTGTGGTGTTTTAAGACTTTATCTGTAAACCCCCCACATTACCAGATAATCCGGGCCAAACATCGGTACCAAACAAGGTTCCAGAACAGATTTCTCCTCCGATTGTCGAGAGAGGTGAATCTGGGATAACTTGATAACCAAAACTCCTGTAGCCTAAACCTTGCTTTAGCTTAGCATAACGACTGGAAGAAGGGGGGGAACAGTTAGCCTGGTTCTCTTGAAAGATACAATAAAAGTAGAGGATGTCCCAAATGTCTAGTAACTACTCCTTTAGAGCTTCCCCATTAGCTTGAATCCAGCTCATAGAAATGTACATGTTTAGCGTTTTTTTTGAAACGTGACAATAATTACCCTAAATATAGGATAGCTCCGATGATGAGAAAAAAATAAAAACTATAATACCTGGTGTGCAGAGAAAGAAGTGAGGAATGATTCTCAGTGCCCCCTAAAGAACCGCGATGCTCTGAAGGAAAAGTGAGAGACTGAGAAGTAAACAGGTCCATCCTTATCTATTGAGGCAGGAAATGGCATTTGACATGTTCAGAGGGTCAGAATTCCTTAAAAGACTGCTTTACTATTACCGGACTGATTAATACTGGTGCAGTGGTGAAGTAAATAGAAAAAAAAGAGGGATGATAGCAGGGGAGAAAGAGGGCAGGAGAGGTGAAGAGGAAAACAGCTAGAGAGACAGAGATGCCTCTTATCGCTTGCTTGTAGCTTGTATGCACCTGCACCCTGACAGCTTTTCAATTGACTGAGGGCACACATCCCCTTCTCCTCATCGTGTATCCCCACACTCCTTCACTCGTCCTCATCTTGTATCCCCACACTCCTTCACTCGTCCTCTCCTATCTCTCCATTCCTATCACAACCAGGATGACAGGGTCCTCTATATGTTAGTACTCAGACTACACTTTGTCTCTCCTAAACATTGAAGTGGAGGTAAAGTACATCATTTCTCTCAATGCCCCTCACTTTTGCCACTCCTTTGTCAATGCCGTTTTGGAGAGGATATTTTTCTCCTGGGTTTCTTTTTTGAGTAGCTCTAATGCATATGCTTAGATGCTACAAAAGCAGAAACTTTTCCATGACCTCTGAAGAGAGTTCATTTATGTTGTTTTGCTGCTCAGAAATGTTGGCCAAAATGTAACAATAATCATTAAGGTAACTTAACTTTCTACTATATTTATTCTACAAGAGGGGCTTGTAAAACATTTGCATGTCAGATTCAGGAAATTATAATTATTAGTCATAGCATACCCTAAATGGTTAATCATTATTAACCATGCAATAAGCGTACACTCCTGACAGCTGTAAAGTAAAGCATGGTGTGGATCCAGTTGGAGGTGCTGTGGGATACATTTCACCACTTATAAAACTCAATGGCATACCTGCTTCAACACTTTCCCACCCCTCCCCCTTTTCCATCCAAATCAGGCCGCTGTAAAAGGGTTATCCATAAAACAGGCAGCTGAAAATTCAGTGTCAAGAAATATACATGTTCGAAATATATCGGGATCTAATTTCAGTGAGATACACGCCATGTTTTTAGTTGGCTTTTCTCTTCCAGCACCACAACAATGGCCAGGAAGCCTGCCTTTTAACTTGGACTCTGGATTTTGCTTGTCAATGTTTCCAGCCCTATCGCTGAGTGATCTCCATAGGCTGGTATCATCTGACACAGGCTGGGAGGATCTGACAAAGGCCGGCTAGTTCGACTACTACTGTAACAGACAGCTGGCCTTGTTAAAATGCCTCGGATACCGACCTGAGCGGTTTGACGCGGGTATCTGCCTCGTCTGTCTCCGTCTCGCTCTCATTCTAATACTTTCAACTCTGAAGAGGAGGCTGTCTCTCACTCTCTAACACACAAAATGTATCCGGACTAAAAAGACGACAGTTTCCATCCTCATGTCTCTTTTACTCTATCTGTAGTTCCACAGCTAGCTAAAGCCTGTCAAGCTAGCAAATGCAAAATGTCTTTGCTAAGTGGTCATCAGTTATGCACAGCAATCTCAATGTAGACCAGTTCCAGACCAGCCTGCTGCCACAGTCCACTGCTAAGAGGCGTCCTTTTTTCCACTTTCTTTTTCTTTTTGTGGCAGCCGACCAATAGAGGGCACAGACACGTGAAGCCACCACCAGTCATAAATCTCAATAGCTGAGCTCAACTAATGCAGAAATATCTGGCTACAAGACTCTGTCAGTTTGACTTTCAGTACCTTTAGTCCTAACCAGGAACATGTCATTCATCACCGGCCGCCACTGGGGCTTTATGGTGCTCAAATATACAATATCAATGGGAGACCCATTAGTGTGGACTTTGAGTCATCTCAGGTGCTGTGATGGAAGATTACAGCTGTATGCTTAATCCAGTTTTAATGACGCAAAGAGTCCGACTGAAGTCACATTTCCAATCCATCACTAACCTGGCAGAACACGGGGTTCCTAAATGATTCCTGTGAGACGGGAGGAATGTAAAAGTGTTGATCAAGAAGGATGTCTGGAGTTGGCGTGAGGAGAAGCTTTGGGATGGGAAGGTGTTGGGATTTGGGGACAAGGTCAACTAGAAGTATTATTATCATTTAATATTTGCTTTATTATTTACACTTAAAATAATTTTGCTTTGTATTTTTTTTTTTTTCTCAAAATTGATATTTCATTCTAATTACTGTAAATTGGCACCATTTGTCAATCATGTTATTGACATGCATTAACTGTATATATGGCATATTGTTGGCAGTCACCCACATCATATTCTACAGTAGCTTTGTTCTAAGGCCAGGAACTTCACTCAAACCGTTTTAAAACCAGAGTCTGTCTGAAGTTTCTCACAGATTACTCAACACTTTCGCCATCTGAAAAGGTTGTCAAATACATAACTGATTCAAAGTGCCCGCCAATGTCCAAAATCTGCCTCTCTATCAATGACACTATATCAGACTCTCTGCTTACTGAATAACATTCAGGACGATTCCCACGCTAATCAAAGCCCGATGGATACAACAGAAGCTCACCCAATTTCACTCTTAAGGCAGACATTTGAAGTACCACACTAAAATAAGGATATCCGCTACACCTATTTAGCCTGATTCACAGACTATATGTATCCTGGATGGATTGCTTTTTTTGGAGTGCTGCTATCTAAGTTGATATGATGCAGCGTTTCCTCCACTTTTCTGGAGCAAAGGCCAAACACCTCTCCTGAAAAAAAGACCACCTCCCAACATCATAGATAAAAAATAAAAAGTAAAAAAAGCGCATAGGTGCCATTTCAAACAGCAAATGCCATGCGTGAGGCCGCTGTATCTACCAACTAAACTGATCATGAGACGATGCAGCAAGATAAAATAAAATATGCACACCAACAGGACGGCAGAATAATTTCCCTTTGTGGTAGAAAGTCCGATAGCAGACACTTTTATTCAGGGCATAGCCAGTTTTCTCAGCACACATTTTTGACTCGTCATGGTGGGAAATGCACAGGTGTTAAAACATTAACAATGGCCCAGTTCTATTGAAGTAAACCATGTTTGTAGCCACCGAGGTATACAGGCCCTTTATTTTTTGGATAATTTGACACCATACACACAGACACACTCTTATCCCCACACCTTCATCCCCTCATTAAAGCAGCACTACTGAATTCCCCGGAGGCTAGGGTTAGACGAGATTACAGAATGAATGAGAGCCTAATCCACGCTGTAAAGCCTGTAAAAGCAGTATATGATTGTCCATAAAGGTAGTGCTGTACATGATGCTCGGATCGTTTTATCTCCTCTGATAAAACGCTTGTGGATTTAGAATACCCCCCCCCCCTCCCCTCCACACAGACAACCTCCCAACGAGCAGAGGATTATTGGTATTACTGTACAGTATTGCCCAGAGGTAAGATCACCTTGTCTGGAGCATCAGCAAAGATCAAAAACATGTTGGCATCGCTTATAATCTTTCTTTAATGAAGGTCTCGTACTCCTAAACTGCTGATAACAGCGTTCAGTCACTCCAGATTACCAGGGAAAGGGTGTATTAACTACATGGCCGGCACACAATGAGTTGTGTATGTACTGTATGTGTGAGGGAGTGGAGGGGGGGGTAAGCCCAAAAACTTGAAACTGAAGTGCAGGGCTTTGGCGGGAATGTGTAACAGGTGATCCTCCGTTTGGCTGAGAATAGGTTCCGGTTCATTTTTGAGTCACCCAGATAGAATTGACTGACCGCGCTTTGTTCTTTCCCAGCAATGCTGTGTTTCAAACTAAAAATATTCCTTATACTTGCTACGGGTAGCAGGCCAGTACACCAACAGTGCTCTACATGTGGCTTCTGTGGTATTTATTGTCTTCCTCATTTGCTTAACTCATCCAACCCGCAGAGACTACATTTATTACACACAATGTACATTTATTAAGAAGAATTCTGGTTGTTCACAACTAGGGTTATGTTTTTTGCAATTTTGGCCATCATTTCAGTTGGCTATAAAAGCACTGTGCTTTACAAAGTCATTTTCTGAGTTTTGGAAACATGGCGACGTTGCTGGAGAGAACTCCGACGAGCCAAGAAACACAAACTGTCAGGCGACGACAGCCTAGGCAGATTATCTGAACCACTTTATTTGGTGATGAGAACTAAAAAAGAAGTTCAAGTGCCTTTGTGGTTTTCTTCACAAATGAGGGTAAATGGAAGACCGATCGGCGCAGTGTAAGCGCTAACACGCCATTGCACCGGACTGTTGGGGCTCTCGGTTTACCAGCCGATCGAAGTTCCAACACCAACCTATAAGCTTTGGGTCATGAATGAGATCAAGATACAAAGCTAAACCAAGAAGTCTGTAAGCTGCCATGGAACTATACAACATCATTTTACTGTCGTCTTTTTCGCCGAGGGTTTGTTTAGAACTTGTACGATCTTCTGACTGCTGGTTTCTTGCCCCCGTTGGCTTCTTTTTTAGCAAAGTTGCCATGTCGCACTTGTTGAATACGATGTTCTTATTACCTGGATGTTGTGTTTTTGGTTTGGTTTGTTGGTTTGCTTGTCGGTTTCTCTGAAGGATTACGGAAAAACTACAAGCTGAATTTTCATGAAAATTGGTGGAAGGTTGTAGCCTGGACCAAGGAAGAACCCGTTAAATGTCGGAGCGGATACGAAATCACAGGGCGGATACACGCATTATTTTAAACTAATGCCTTGGCGGAGGTCTGTGCTCTCCGAGTGCGCTTCTAGTTACCATTAGGAATGATGCAAAGAAAACTACCAGAACAAAGTTGCAGTAAAAAAAAAATAATAATAAATCATGCCATCATAAGAAAAACTCAGATAAAGACAGACTGAAAAACATGTTATTTTCTCCTCATCCAAAAGTATTTGCGCGACTCTTGATACTGGTGACACACAAACTTCCCTGGCTGTGGCTCATTACAAGTTCACAGTGAGAAGCGAGGATGGGTATTGTTGAATTCGGCTTAATTAAAGCAGCCAATTAAAACACTTATCACATTAGTCAGGTGTGCTCTAGAGAATGTAGGCAGTTCACTGGTTTAAAAAAAAAAAAAAAATGAGGAAAAGAACAGATCGCTATCCATCGCTGCTTATTATTCTGCTGTGTGCATGCTCATGTACGTGTCAGTTGGTGTGTTTGTTTCAGAGGCTCCAGGGAATAATATCTCCGTACTTTTGGAACCGCAAATGAGTTAGTGAATGTGTGCGTGTGTGTGCGTCTCTCACCTTACGATTGCTTCCGTCTTGGAGGCAGCTTGGTGGAATTCGTCCTTGCTCTGTACGTATCTTTCTGAATTCTAAAAGGACAACACAGGGAGACATAAACAGGAAGCATTAGTGGAGTTTTACTTTTAGTTTTTTTTAATTTGTGTCTATGTGCGTCTTCTTTTCATGAGACATTTATTCGCAGTGTCGTATATTCACAACATTATCACAATCATATTTGGGGAAGCGGTTTCATGCTGTACACCTCGTTATCCTGTGTTTTGCCCATAAATACAACACCTGAGATGCAACAGGTGGAAAATAAATAAATAAAATGAGTTAGTGTTTGACAAGCACAAATGTTGTCTTGTCTTTTTCCTGGTTGGCTGAGAGTAAAAGAAAAAAGGAGCTTTTGGATATATATAACAATATAACGGGATATCACTTTGGAAATAAACAATATTTAAGAAATATAAAAAATATTTTGGAGCAATGAGTCCACTATTTGAAATGTTACAAATATGAGGCAAAGAGTTTTAGAGTCACTTGAGAGAAAATTCTGTCGAAATATTTGAAACTCTCATTTAATTCATGTTTTTAAACAGCACATCTTTAATGTTGACTTTACCCTGCATATACACCAAACTTACCTTACTCCTTTCAAATCTAATATCCCTTCTTTCCTAAACTCATATTCCATGGGTTTACTCTTGAGAATGTCCCCGTATGCGACCAAATAATGTTTCTGTACTGCACCTTGGTAGCAGATTGCTTTTCTCCCTTGTCTTTCTATTTTCCATTTTTATGCCTTCCGGACTTGAAAGATACACCCCCTTATGAGTTCAAAGCAGCAACTCTGAATTCCACCTGTGATTTAACCTGAATATTATATTTACTGTAAGATGAACCGCACAGGGGACCCCGGGCCAGAGAAACAACAAACTTACAGTGTGAGGAAAAAGTTCTGAAGTTGTATTTTCATCCACAGTAGAGCTTTATGATACCAGCCTCTTCTGGTGAAAAACTAAAGCTCAGCAGTAACGAGTTGCATTACTCTTAAATTTCTTTAAAGAAATTGTTAATCCTGACTTAGCAGCTTGCCCGGTGAGCACCAAACCCCAAGCAAGCAGCCAGTGTTATTATGATAAAACAAGCAGCTAATCCACAACAACTGCAGCCTTTCCTCTGCTGATCCTCCTAGCTTAGGCCTCCCAGCACCATGTTCCACCCGCCACTCCCCAATATTTAACCAGCAAACTGCACCAGCTGGGGAGGGAAAGAGAGAAAAAGCCAGACGGGAGGTAAGAGGAGAATAAAAGGAAGAGAAGAGGCAGTAGGCATGACGGTAAGAGGCAACAGAATAAAGAGAGGGGAGAGATTTGTGTTGGCCCCGACTACTAAAGAGCGGATTGGTCTCGATGTGTAATAAGTGTGTACATGTGTATGCATGTGAGTACATGTGTATAAAAAGGTACGCAAGGTACAAAAAGGAGTCCAGCCTGTGACATACTGTATGTGAAACTGTATTCCTCATACAGTGGCTGTTAAATCTAAACGTAACCGAGGAAAAGCTGAGGGATTGCACGACACAAAACTACGCACGGCTTATGATGGCTGGAAGAACATTTCCATTTATTAATTTTTCTTAAAAAGAGTTGGGCAAAGCAAGGCGTGCTCAGCGGGTGAACACAACTGGCAAGCGTCAGGCCCCAGCAGCAGTCCTGGTCATGCCACGACTTTCTAAATGATGGCTAGTTTGTCTTGCGAAGTGTCTGACAGGCATAGTCGTGTTACATAACAGAGCCAACTCTAAACCACAATATGGTTTGTGACTGGGATGGCTGCCGCTGTGAACTCATTTAGACAAATGAGACTTTAGGCCACACCATTCGGTCTCAGTGCTGGAAGTGAAGCATGAAGAAAAGAGCTGCACTCGTTAAATGAGAGCAAAGACATTGACATAGTGGCAGGTCTTAAGCGCCGGCGTCTTCATTATGAAAAGTTTACCTTTATTACCCGTTTGATATCTGCAAACACTCCTGCTCTGAACAGAGACAGAAATACTGCACGCATATCTATGCTTTTTGTGTGTACGCATGTTTCTGATGTATAAATCTCATTCATTGTGAAACTGACCGCCTGTGCACAAGACTGACAATTTACCATAAATGCACAAAGACATGCCCTTAATCACACATTTGCATACCTATACATCTGCCTGCTCTACTACTCATTAGACCTGTCAGAGAGAAGAATGGCAAAGAAGTAGTTCGCCGCTTGTGTCACGTCGGCAAGGCTCCACAATCATGCCAGAGCAGCGACCCTTACGCCTGTATCATTAATTCCACACCTCTACCTGTACCAGTGCAATCTCATTCACCGTCATTAAACGTGAGGGAGGTAACCAACCTTTTAGCTTATAGCGCTCGTACCGAAACAGATGGAATACATCATTAACGTACACTGCGTCAACAAAACAGCTATGATAATAAAACCATGTGTATGCATTGTCTGGGGTTCTCCGTATACAGTACATCCAGCCTCGGGTGCATTTGTGAACATCTTGCCAAACAATCCATAAAGAGATCAGTCATATATGGAATATTGAAAAGCCTAAAAGTGTTCAAACAACGTAAAAAAAAGTATTTTTTTTGAACATCCAAATCCAAATGGCAGGAAAAGTAAAAAAAAGAGGACTTTAGAAATAATGCATCATGGATCACGCAACTTCTCTGCTTCCTCCAACCCCACTCTTACTTCTCTGGTCCTACCATTTCTCTAATCTTCCAACCTACTTTCTGTTCCGTGCTGCACAGATGAGTCCATCTGTAAGGGTTTTAACTACAACTATTAGGCCACCCGCAGCCTCTTAATTGCCACTTCCTTATTTCCCTTCTTGCTCATTATGTTCACTCACTCTCCGTCCTATAGACCTTTCTCGCTCTCGGTGGCTTAGCTGTTTTTTTTGTCAGCCTTGCTCAGTTCTCCTGCTATCCTCAGCCAGAAAAGGTGCTCCCAACATCATGGCTGCGCAGAGGCTCTGTATGTCCTAGTGCTTTCTATCGCGATGTTATGGTCGATATTTTTGAGAAAATTGACCATTTCTGGCCCAGGGTGAAAGAGAGTAGAAAAGTCATGTGCATGGCATAGAAAAAACAACGAGTAATGATGGAGAAACCAATATTCATTACTTTTAAAGATGGCCATAGAAACGTGCAAAAATGTTAACAGAATTGCGTTGAGCCAGGAAAAATTCAGCCAATGTGTAGAGTGTCAACAAGCTTGTTAGCTGTAAAAAAAAAAAAAAAAAAAAGAGGCAACAGCTGTACTTAACAGTCATCAGCCTTCAATAGCCCAACAGATTTCTGCTTCCCTACTGATGATGATTGCAGCCATTCTCCCCAGCTGTCTACACATGTTTACAACTACCCTGCAACTGTGAGATTGCATTTCCTAAATTCGGTGCTTGTTCGGAGTCGATGGCAAGCTGCAAAGTAATTAGGTAGATTTATTTTTACGGTTTATTTCTATTGCTGTTGGCTCATTAAAACAATGTAATTATGTCAGAGGTAATACTGAGCTGCAAGCTCCAGATCAGGACGTAGAGCCTCTCACACGAGCTACAATTGGTCAGAGGGTCGTTTTATCCGGAATGAAAGTACGTGTCATAGCATTAACATACACGGCATGAATGTAAGAAAATATACAGACACTTTCCAGTTGTAGACATTACACACACACACACACACAGTAAAGGAGCAGTCTTTTAACCCACACACTCTCTCCCACCCTTATCTAACCTTTTGGTCTGACCTGAAAGTGGCAGAGGCATTCACTGAACACAAAATCATTGTTGATGGTTTTACACTATCGACCCCTGGGCTCTCTCTATGTGTGTGTGTGTGTGTGTGTGTGTGTATGCATGTACTTCCATCCACCTAAGCATTGTCCCTTGGTGTGTACGTCTTACTGTACGTTCTCCTCCTGCACTGTAGACAGTGAGGGGTCGCAGAAGTCGCTAATGGAAGACTAGTCAGCTCATCGTTCGGACTTACAACTCTGTCAACGTTAGCTGGGACCCCACAGCACACATAGACGACTTGGTGTAAAAAAAGGAGGTTATGTAGCATCTCTGTGGAGTCTCTGGTTTAGGCTGGACATTTAAGTTAAACCTCACAAGTTGATTTGAGTTAGATTCAAAAGTAAGTATTTCAAAAAGACAAAATGCTCTTTTAGTGCATGGCAGCCAAATTAACCGGGATGTGATATGCCCAGATGCAGTAAAGCGCACCCACCTGAAGCTTCTCCAAGTTTAAAAGTTACACCACATGTTATACAGTAAAGAACATGCAATCTACAGCCAAAAAACAAATGCGTGTTAGAGGCAAAATAAAAGTTATTCAAAAGTGTTTACCACAATGTGCAGAAGCACTTTTTTATTTTTTGCTGTTAAGGCAAAAATAATGAGGCAACTGGAATGGAAGCCACAACTCTGCAATGTTTAGTAGTGTTAACTTATTATGAAACTCATATCTTCATCTCCAGATGGGTGCAGCCTCAGTGGAAATGTTGCTAACAAGCCTAACTAATAAGCAGATTCCAAGCCCTTGCTGCAGCATATTGAGCAGATAGCTTTTTCACAGGATGAAGGCATTACACTTTGACGCGGTCTACATCGGGCCCAGGGTGTATTCATTTCCATAAGAAAGTCCAACACAGCAGAAAAGTGGAGTTTTTAATATGATATAAAAAAAAAGAAAAAGAAAAAAAAAAAAAATACTTGAGTTCTGATCAGAAGGCCAACGTGCCATCGTGTCAGGAACACACATACAGTACGGTATGTCGTCAGTGTGTGTGTGTGTACGTATATGTTAATATACTGTATGTGTGTGTGGCATTGTGCATACAGCGTGTGTGCGTGCATGCCATCTCAAATAAGGCCTCTGCCCATCTGTTTTACCAGGAAAAGGTACTGCCATTGGCGTTATTTGGAGTAAAGCTCTGTGTGTGTGTGTCTGTCTGTGTGTGTGTGTGTGTGTGTTTAGTGTGCAGATATTTCTGGTGCATTACGTGGAGGCTCCCGCTGACAGCGTGTCAAGCAACCGGTCAGACTTGGAGGAGGATTATTATCTCCTTCTGTACGCTCTATTTCCACCGGCTTCAAACTATACTTTACCATGACATTAGTGTGTGCGAGAGAGTGAGAGAGCAAGACAAGACAGTGAGCGAAAGAGAGAGGGGGAAAAATAAAGACTAAGGAAGAATTAGGCAGGCAGGTGAAACTAACAAAAGACAAAACGCCCACATCAAACAAATGTTACTACTGCATTGTTCCTGTACAGACATGTTGGAAGAAACGCAAAGACGGAGATGGATCTTTCCAACAAGCAGACTTCTGGATCGTCAAAACAATAGAAAAAGATGCACCGGGTATGGATGTCAACGGTTAACGTTAACCGGTTAACCACAGAGAACATTTTTGGCAGGTTGCGCCGCGCTTCGGTGCCCATGTTAACCAATTGGGAAGATCAGACAGGACGCGTTCCCAGTGT
Source organism: Bovichtus variegatus (assembly GCA_943593645.1). Lineage (NCBI taxonomy): Eukaryota > Metazoa > Chordata > Actinopteri > Perciformes > Bovichtidae > Bovichtus > Bovichtus variegatus. The sequence goes on from CALSCE010009645.1 coordinate 11,112,548, forward strand.
GAGTGTGTGAGTGAGTGAGTGAGTGAGTGAGTGAGTGAGTGAGTGAGTGAGTGAGTGAGTGGAAAAGGCCTGGGAACCACCCACCATGTTAATGTGATTGTCACTGTCACACAGAAGTTCTGTGGAGTGTTTTTTGGCAGGTGGTTTGGAAATTCAATTCCATTTATGTTCCAAAAATTCTCATATTGAGACCATTTGTGTCCACCCACTTTCTGTCATGTGGACATTAATCGTGTGTGTACTGTACCTGCATTTGTGCAATTGTACAATAGTGTGTACCTTTGTTCGGGGGAGTTTCTATATCTGTGTGTCGCAAAGTTAAGTCTGTCCAAGTCTGTAGACATTGTGTAAGCAACTATGAGTGAGTGAGTGAGTGAGTGAGTGAGTGAGTGAGTGAGGCTATCAGAGCAAATGAGAAACATTTAAATTCAGAATCGATCCCCGTCGATCAAACTATTTAGAGAGAATATGGCCGATGATGATCGGCGGCCAAAAGATTGGAGCAAACTTAACAATGACCTAAACAAAATGCGGCAATAAACTTCAGCAAAGCCAACAGTAAAAACAACACACAACATTAAAATGGACAGCGCTCTGAAATGCAGGGTAAAAGCTCATTGAGTCAAAAAGAAAAGCGCCTCTTGTATTTCTCGTCATTTTGCGGGAGTTTCTTTCTTCGGTGAGTTACCGGTTAATCATTTTCGGGCTATCAGAACCATAATTGACCAAAAGTGCCATCCCCAGCACAAGAGATGGTGTTTCAGGTCTTCTGTGTCATTCCACATTCTTCTTTTCTCAACACAAAAAAACCCACAACAATCTTAATCTTAATGCACTTCAATGCATATTGTCAAAGTTGTCACAAGTTTTTGTTACATTCCAAGCCAGCACGTATGGTAATGTAAAGGGTGAGATACTGTAACGTGAACATAAGCCTAGCTCAGTCTGACTTGACTCATCTTGGTTCAGTTCCGTTGAGCAGTTTGAGAAAAACTAAACCTCAAGCACTGAGAACACTTGGAGCAGTCAAACAGACTAAAACCAAGGAATTATGAGGCTTCTGGTGCAGTCTGCAAACACACATTGAGCCTGCAGATAGACACATAATCCCCCTCATTTACATATACAGTACACGTACACCTGAATATACAGTATGCATGCAGAACACACATCTCTCGGTCTGTCTCTCTGTCCCACACACACAGGCACACACGTACCCACACATAGACGTCTGTCTACAAACATCCTAAGCCCAACAGCAAACACAGCTTGTGCCACCCGTATGTCAGCCTGCCAGTCTCCTACTCCCTCTGCAAACCCAACCTGCTACTAATGAGACAAACACAAATAGCCAGGCATCTGACACGGAGACCTGTGTGTGTGTGTGTGTGTGTGTGTGTGTGTGTGTGTGTGTGTGTGT
>CALSCE010009645.1:11116171-11165929 GCA_943593645.1 Bovichtus variegatus
CGATTAAATTCTGTGTACTTTTTCTCACTATAAGGTAGGAGATTGGTTAAGTACACTGTAGAAATGGTGAAGTTTTTAAAATATTAGTAATTAGATTTATTTAAATTCTAGTGATAATATTCTGTTATGAGTGTGAGGGGCAGCGGATTCCGAAAGCGTTTTTCCCCATTCTCTATTCACATTTTTAAAAGTTTTCTTGAAACAACATTGTCAATGTTACTTAACACAGAAACATGTGAATCATGTAATAAATGGCCTAGAGACGCCTGCACATTCATATACACACACACTAGCATGAGACCAAAAAAGTGAGCCAACACACTCTTTTGACTGTTTTCTGCATAGTCCAGTTATAACAGTGTAAAGAAAACTTTTTAAACGCCACAAAATAAAAAAAAATAAAAATAAATACTGTATATCTACACGCCTTGAAAGATGCTGCAAAACAGAGGGATAAAAGAAACATTCAGCATATTGTCATACCACCATTTTGCCATTTTCTTTCTGCAAAAGCAATTGATTTGTGTTTGATCAGTGGATTTGCTTGCAGAGGGGGAAGTCAATTTGCACAAAATGTTTGTGCTGATCTGGAAAAGAGAGCCAGAAAGTCCAAAATGGAGGTAGCTTTCCAAGCTTGTTAGCTGTGTTGCCCCATCCACTTGTATTTAACCTCCTCTGTTGGAGTTTAAACTGCTCCACAAAAGAAGAATAGTTTGCAGACCAACAAGTCTTTGTTCCTTCCCTCAAATACGACCAACAGGAGAGTTTCCTAAACCAGCGCAATGTTTTGTTTTGCAATTGAAACACATGTTGGGACAATTTGTCAATGATAAAAATAATAATAATGCTATTGGTGTATGCTTTGATTTACTGTGCAACAATGCTGTAATATTGGCAGATTCTTCTTGCAACCTTGTGCAATTTAAACATTTAGAAAATACTTTTAGCAATTTATAAATACTGGATCAATTGATAAAAAGGGAGACAAACGGTAGGAAAATGATGTATGCGAGACACAGAGAGATGGAAGAAAGAATACAAAGTACGAATGGAGGGATATGGAACAGGTACACAAGTGAGAGGAAGGGATGGGACTATTTAGAGGGACGGGCAGAAGGGAGCAAGGGAGGACTGGAAAGAATGCGAGAAGAAAATAAACGTGAATAGGAAGTTCAGTGAGAGTAATCGTCACAGGAATTGTAGTTTCAACCTTTTTTTCAGTGACCAGAAACAAGAAGACAGCGTGGAAATAAAACATGGTGAGGGGTTAGAAAGCAGCAGGACGGAGGGATGGAATGGACAAAAGAGAAGAAGGTTTGAGGGTTATTATGAAGCTTACCATCACGTCTATTTCATCTGGGGACTAGAGACGTTGGGAAATAGAAAGTAGAGAGAGGAAGGGTAGAAGAGGTACAGACACAAAGCACAGCAAGGAGGAGAGAGAGAGAGAGAGAGAGAGAGAGAGAGAGAGAGAGAGAGAGAGAGAGAGAGAGAGAGAGGCACACACAGTTGTTTGGGTTAGGACAGTTGAATGATTATTATTTTAGTTGTAGTTAAAATACTAATTCCTGCAATAATGACAATAAATCATATCATTGATCGGATGAAACTCCAAGAATGCATCGCTATTGCGTTCATCTCTTGCAAAATGTATTTAGTATCAAAAGGAATTTGAATTCTTTTATAAAAAAAGGACTCAAACCTGTTTCTGCTGACATCAGCAATTACAGAGCTGTACAGTTATACAATGAATCCTATTGGAATATTTGTTTGTATTTTATTTGCCATTGAAGGACCAATGTCCAAATGGATTAAGTGGAAATTTTCTTGTAATGCACACTAATTCAATTTATTTTTCTATTAACTTCTCCAACACCCAGCGGCAGTACACATTTATATTACAGTTTCTCAAATATGCAGAAATTATGTTTAAATGAAACTAGCAGCAGTCCAAACGTTTCCAAAGATAGCAAATATGCCATGCAGCATTTTGAGGAAGTGTGTAAAATGAAATAGCTATACCTTTTTGTAATGACGCATGTTTGGTTTGGATATTCCCCTGTGTGTCAGCATCATATAGCTTCAATAAAGTGATGGAAGAGAAAAAAAAAAAAATCTAATCTATATAATATGTTGTTAAAGATTCCCTTCAGATTCTTCTTTGAATAATATCATGCTTCTGATTTTTATTTTTATTTTTTTATTTTTTTTTTTTTCCCCCCCACAAAAAAAAGTTAGATTACCTTGTTAAAAATTCTTAAAATTGCATCTTCTTCCTAGCTTAAAAATGTAAAACCTAGGATTATGCAGATATTTTTCATTTCAAAACCTTGAAGTCCATTCTGTGTGTGCCCTGGAGGTGTCAAGTTTCCAAAACTCCAAAGATTTGAAGTGAGCACAGAGAAACGTTCCTCTTTCAGCAGATGAATGTAAAAAAAGCAGCCTTCTAGTGGCACAACACCAGCATTTCCTTACTTTTTTCTGAGCTTCAGAAAGATCTATTATGTGGATGTAAAATATGAAATGGACTTGGATAAACTAACATTTTTTTAATTAATGTAGAATCTCGGCTGTGAAGTGGCAGCGAAGCTAATGACACACTTCTGTGAAATATGTATTTGGCAGCAAAAACTCTCCGGAACAGCTAATTGGAATAAGTGTAATTGCAGAAAAGTGCAGTAGTTATGCCTTACAGAACTGAATGGCATTTAGCCTGCATAAACAAGGCTTTGTCCTCTTGAACTACACAAACACCAGGTACGCTCACTTGAGGAGAGGTTTCCTCAGAACACAATCCTGTTAATCAGGGCCAAAGCTCAGATCATTCAAATGTACCAACATCATGCAACTTGCTACAGATCCAATTAACACCAGCTGGGTGTGTTTGTCACATTGGGGAAGTCAGAATGTAGAAAAATTTTAATAGTAATAAAGTCACAAGCCTGTCAGACACTATCTGAACCACCCTAATGCACTAAATCTCACACACCAGGTACAACACGGCAAATGAATGGCAGTCAGTATTTTTGAGTTTATGAGCACACGTAGGAGGGAAGATTCATCCTAATTATCAGGGCCGCTGAACGCCAAATCAAATCAGAGCCAGTCGTCCGTGTTTCATAAACAGACCTCAACTGAGGAGAGACAAAGAGCGAGAGGGCTTCTGATGGGAGAAATACTTCCACTGTTGGGTGGAAGCTGCAGGTCGGGCATGTTTAAAAAGTGTCGTGTGCTTACGTTATCCCAAATGTTTCCAACAATGCTCTTTTTATTCAAGGTAATGGTGCATTTCATCCGCCCGCCAGTGGCGCCACATCTCCTTAAACCCCCTCGGGTTGCTCCAACTCATGGGGAAAGACGCGAAACACCAGATGATACGTCAGCGAGCGAGGAAGGAAGGAAGTCGCCGAGCCACTCTACTGTTTACTATAGTTTGTATTGCTCACTCGTGATGGAGCGCGAGTATTTATTGCCATTTTCTGCACGTTCCGTCGCCAAAACCGTCCCCGTGGAGCACAAACGTTAGAGGTACTTGCCGCTAACGTTACTAGCGGCTACTTCAGTCGAATGAAATGACATAACGTGATTAAACATGACTCAACGGTAGGCGAAATTACATTGAGTATGATTTCTGAGTCGCGTCAGCTAGATTTTCCTCGGCCATGGTGGTTTGTTTGACAGTGAAGACAACTCCCACGATCCCACGCTACTTCACGACGTCATCGAAGTGTCAGTCGTTTGATATAATTTTTGATGGAGAGACCCCTAGTGGCAGGAATGACAGACTGTGCGTTTAATGCAGGTGAAAATCATGACTGAAATTGGGTTATATATACGTGTTCATTTTATATGTAAAACGAGAATCTGTGTGGCGGGGATTAAGCAGGAACTAAATGTATTTAATTAAAAAACACAGCTTCGTTCCCATCTGTCTGTGTTGGTCCTGTTTTAATTTGCAGTCAGAGAAGAAACTGCAAGTGAATCAGATGACTCCTCTGGTGTCCCTCCAGGGACCTGCGAGTCTCTGCTAGATAACAGCCAGCCAGGCGTGACTTTACACACACACACGCGCACACACACACACACGCACAGAGGATGGCTGAGGCTTACATGCTCATGTTTGTTTAGTCTGCCTCTCTGTTGGGATACCTTGGTCATTCATTTATTCAGTCTTATACGTCTGTACTAATGTGCGCCAGTGAGTCCATCAGCAATTCTGTTTTCCTTCAGTTGTGTCAACAACAAAAAAAAAAAACTCTGTCCCTTCTTTTATTTCTAGGAAACTGAAAACTGCTGGAGCAAAGGGCTCTGGTGACATAAATGCAGGGTCATCATACGGCAGGAAAGATTAGATTTGATTGGTCCGTCCGTCGATCAGTCTACCACTGGTCCACACTGATATCTCAACAACTATTGGCTATGCACTACGGACCAATGGTATTTGGACCCTTAGCATTTCTGAAGTCCTTTACAATCGCAAGGAAAAGTAGTTAGGAAGCACCATTATGATGACGAGAGCCAAACCACAATAAAACACCATCTTGTCGAAATGTCACGGCCATGTTTTGTCATCGATATTGTCTTACGATATTTACTTTTTATAATGCTTTAACGAATGCCGTTTCTCATGCAGGATATCAAATTCATTCTCCTCTGTTGCTTTTTGAAAGTGCCCTTAATATATCCTAAATGACTAAAATGCAAACAGTAAAAGAGATAAGAACTCTTCTGGTTGAGAAGAAGAAAAAGAGAAGGAAAGACAGAAAATGCAAGAGACAAGACCAAATGCATAACAAATGTAAACAAGGGCAGAAAAAACATCTTCAGTTATTAAGAAGGTGCATAATTGAATACGGCAGCTGCTAGCCACGAGCTAAACAGGAGATTAGCTTACAAGCATATTATCGCAGTCTTCCTGCTCCAGGCTCCTACTGCATATGAATCAATTCAGTACACAGCTAGAGGTGTGAAGCATCTATTTAGAAGCTGCACATAGACGAAGAAATGTGCAAATGTGCGAGACAGGAAAAAGCAAGCGGGAGTAAGTGAGGGGGATATGGGCTGAAAACGATGAGGGAAAAGGAGAGACAGGATAACAACTATGAAACAAAAAAAATGACAAAGTGAGACAAAACAAAAAATCACAGCAAGAATGAGTGAACAAGAAGGAACGAGAGATGAGAGCCTTGCAGCAAAACGGAAATCTAGCAGACAGGTTAGGCAGTTGTTTGCGATGCAGTTTTGCTTGTTAACTGGAGCTACTTTATTATTATTTTTTTTTTTAAGAAAGGTGTGACAATATGAATAACAATATAGAATCCCTAATAGCTGGAGACAAAGTTGCTGCACCCCTATTTCCTCTAGGTATGAAAATACCTTTAAACATTTTCACACGGTTTAGAAATAAGATTTAGAAATTCTGTATAAAATTGGGTCTCTGTCAACGGTGCAGCACCAGGATCAATCTCCAGACGTCGTCCACGGAGAAAGTAAGGTATCAAAAACATAAAAATGTTTATCGTTACGTGCGCCCAGGAGGTTATGTTTTCGTTTTGGTTTGTTTGTGTGTTTGTCAGCAGGATTACGAAAAAAATAAAAAACTCTTCTGGCCCGAAATTTCATGAAACTCCTTGGGTGAAGGACCAAGTAAAAACAAACAAAAAAACATCACATTTTGGAGCAGATCCAAAATCAAGGGGCGGACGGGGGGAGAACTACATTTGATTTTGATTAGCATTGCGAGATAGGGCATGGCCTTGGTGGAGGTCTGCGCTCTCCCTGTGCCCTTCTGGTTCTAGTGTCACGTCCACATCTCAAACCAAACCAGCCACAGGGTCAGACATTGACCCTCTCTAATCTTCATATCCAACAATTTCACAGAGCCTCCGTGCATAACCTGCTGTTGAACCAGATGAATAAACCTCGTTTGGATTTGCCCAACATGTACTTTTAGTATATTTCGATGTGAATACTCGTGTATATTTACCTAGGTAAGAGTTTGACTTTTACTTGTAACAGAGTATTTCTACACTGTGGTATTAGTACTTTTACGAAAAGAACAAGTTACTTCTACCACCTCCTCACTTAATGTCTTAACCAAAGACACAAAGATCAGATGTGAGGAACCCCTCACTACTCAGCTAAAGAAGAACATTTTTTTTTATTTATTTAAATTTTTTTATTAAACAGTGCTCAGTACACTGCAGCTTTTGAGGCTGCGCTGTAGGGACAACAGATGGCGGCTGGCTGAGCTGTTAGTCAGCGAGTCTGCCGTGGAGACGCCACATGATACCAGCTATGGAGGGCCAACACCCCAATCCAGTACAGAAGGAGCACGCGAAGAGAGCAAACGCAGGGCAGCGCACCAATGTTAACAGTCCAATGGATCATCGACACAACACATGGGCATGGAACGCGAGTGCTCGGGCTCGCTGGGACAGACGTATGAATATACACTCGCGCGTCTCACTCTTCCCCTGTGGGCACTGTGTGCGCTGCGTTGCCATCTGATAGCAGCAGCAGTCTGTTCTCCCCCTCTCTCTATTTACTCTGCTGCGTTTATTTAACACATAGCTCCCAGCGAGGCAATAAATTAGCACTCAATAATAATCTGACTGATAATTACAGCCAGGCAGCTATACGCAGAGGAGTAGGACAATAAGGGGCACTGGCCCTCCTCTTCCTCCTCCTCCTCCTCCTCCTCCTCCATCATCTATTAATTGTACTCTGACTGCTCCCTCTTTCATGCGACACTTCCTCTTTAATGTTTTAATTTGTTGTTATCCAGTATTTTAGATATAATTATGAAATGTGGCCTAATGTAGTTCCGTGTATGGTTGCAGCAGTATACCGTGGTATGAAAAGTGGCGGTTATCACACCATGTGCATTTGCTTATCTACGGTATTGAAAAAAGGAAAACGGGTGAAAAAAAAAAATAATAATTCTGTTCTCAAATCAGCAATACTAAAAAAAAAAATTTAAAAAAAGAGAGGGATTTCATTTGGGAAAGAAACCTACTCTATTTTTATTTCACTAGGAACTTTAAAAGCCTCTTTAGATTTTTAACAAGGATCTAAATATTTACAATTGCTCATTTAGCAAGAGGCATTGGATCTGCATCCTCACAGGGATCAGATCGATTCCTCTTGGTTTGAAGCGTGTAAATGTCTCAGATGTGCAATGCCCTGGTATCATCACTGCAGTTGTAAGAATTATTTAAATTCTGCCGTTTAAGATTTTATGCGGTTAAATTTGATATGCTTATCCAAAACCACGATTGACTGAAATGTAAAAACAGCGGCCTCAAAACACATTTGTGACTTGCCAAAATAAGAGCTCCATTCAAAAAAAAAGTTGCAATAAAAAAAAAACTTTTCTTCTTAAAGATTATGAAAGGCCTTTTTCTCAGCAGACATTTTTTGTTACAGTGAGCCAGCAGGAACAATACCAGGACCCACAAAACCACAGCCATCACAAATTATATTATTTACACTCGTCTTTCCTACTGTGACTTGTCAAAATCAGCTGCGATTTAGCATTTGACAGGATTTGATATTTCTGCTTGTTCATGATTCGCGATGGTTTGACGTTCACTCCCAAAATAAGATGCTCCCTCATTTGTAGCAACATTGCTCTTGCTGTACCGCGGAGACCCTGTGTTGAACAGGTCGTTGATCTCCAGGGGGAAAAAAAACGTTCCAGTTTGAAAGTGACAATTCCTTTGGTGAGGCAGCAATCTACAGTGTCAATTATATTCCTAAAACCAGCTGCAAATCTGACTCGCTGCATTCCAGCCTTACGTCTGCTCGCAGACGTCGTCTTAAGGCCAGGCTAGGGCGGGAGTCGCAATGCACAGCCATTACAATCATTACTGTCAGCGAGAATTAGAGACTTATTGTCCTGCCCTTCCAGTTAGAGTTGTCTTAAAGCTAGTATTGAGAAATATTGATTTTGCAATAATAAAATATACATCCCAGTCCAGTGACACATTTCAATTTACCATTACCAGTTTTTTTGCTAATAAATGTAGATAAAAGCACCACTCTGATGTCCTTTTTTTTTTTTTTTCTCACTCCATCCCCTTTTGTTTTTCTTGACGAAGGTTTACTAGACTTCCTGTTTGTCTGCCTGCTCACTCGGCTCATCTTACCTGACCATCTTTGAGCGCACACAGTCAGCCTAATAGCTTTACATGCAGAACCATGTCAGTTCCTGCAGATTACAATTACTGATACAACTGCGGGCTTATCTGTAAGCAACTCCTTCACTCACCGCTTTCCCTCCATTTCCTTCAATGCCACTCCTGCCGTCTCCCCGCCACGCTCGTTTTCCCAGCGTTTTCTCCATCTTCTCTTTTTCTGTTCTTCCTTTTCCACCGCTCTTTTTCATTACATTTTTCTCTCTTACTTACTTCCTCTTTTTCTTTTCTTCCCAAACGCTGGGACAAGCTCCGTGATTAACTGTGTATGAGTTCAGACGTCTATGTGAATAAATGCATTTGATCAGTCCGTGTATCCAGACAAAATTAAAAAGGAAAGACGCTTTTGTATTCATACAGTCAGAATCTTTAAATCGCTCGAAGGATGTAAACCCATTGAAATGCAAGACGAAACCCGCGCAAAGCAAAGCAACTAATTTAACATGTTTTTTTCACTCATCTAAAACGCCATAATAGCAGTTTGCTACCATATGTCAGACTAAATAAGCAGTCAGAGGCGTACATGGTAAAACATCACGCTATTCACCAGCTCATATGTACCGCTATAATGAAGCATGTCCCCATCTGCTTCCTCCTAGGTGTGTGTGTATGTGTGTGTGTGTGTGTGTGTGCACAGCTGTTTCTCTCACACCCGTAACCAAAGTCTGAATGAGATTCCTGAGTATGTAAGAGAGATACAGCGCTGTCGCTCCATCAGCAGAGAACCTCTGATTACATGGGTTTAGGTATAAAAACAAGTGAGGCAGGTTTTTCCAATCAGAGCCAACATCTGGCTCATTCCAGCAGGGCTGCTTGACAAACAAAACATATAGGCAGTTAAGAGGGATCCCAGCGCTGTCTCGCTCTGGAGTGGAGCCGAGGCCTCAGAAAACTGCTGGGAATGAAACCCCGGGAATTTAGCGTAGCGTTAGATGTTAGCTGTTAAGTAGTGGTGGTGTTGTTATGGAGAGTGTTCCTAAGGCATGATGGGCATTATGTGCCTGTGCTTTTGATATTTAGTACTTCAATGACAATCAATCAATGCAGTAGAAAAAAAAATTGCTGAAACCTTTAACCGTGTAGGATCCATCAGGGATGACACCTCAGTGCCCATGTTTAAACCCACAGAAGTTACAGCACACCAGAAACTGCAACCGCATCTCCACGGCTACAATACTCATTATTAAACCAAATACAAGACAATAATAATAATAATAATAATAATAATAATAACCCTGATGATGTCATAGTGGTGTCATCAGGGTTATCTTGACTTGGGATTGTGAACTTTTTAACAAAAAAAGTTTGTCAGGAAAAGAGAGTGTAATGTAAAATGCTATCGAGTTGCATTTTGGGAAATGTAGGATGCAGTGTTTTTGGAGTTTGGCCCAAATGAGGGACTTAAAGTAGGGATATCTTGGCCTCTGCTGCTTCGATTCTAACCACTTTACTTTTTTCCCCCAGCAAGTTCTCCAACTTTATAGAAAAACAATAATTAATGGCTCAAGTAGCCCTTTAAAAAAAAAAAAAAACATTGTTCATAAATTGGATACACGTATTCCAGACAGTACAGACAGCTCTGCTAACGTGCTGCTAAGGTTACACCTCCTGTGTAGACACAGCGCAAGTCTTTCACCCTGTGTGGTTGATTGGGATGGAACTGCAAACTTGACTAAGTGGGCATAGCAACACAAGAGAATGATAACACTTCAATAAATGTAAATAAAAAACAAGAGAAAGTTAGGCTGAAATAAAAATACAGATCATTAAACATTAAAACACTCGCAGAAAGAGCGCTATTAAACCAGCAAAGACACAAGCAGACACACAGGTCGTGACTATATTGAGCGATGAACTAACGCAAGTGAACTGTAATGAAACTAATAACCTCCCGTGGAACAATACATATGGATTGACATTCTCACAATCCCTCTAAAAGCAGGCGAGACAAAGAACGTCAACATTTCCTGCCATGTGAGAACTTCCTCAAAAGACAGAAGCCGTTGAAACATCACAATAAAATGTACCCCGACACTGCTCCACTCCAGAGCAAATTCTGATGTAATAAAAACAATTTGAGAGATAAAAAGGTCATTGTGTGGAGGACAGCTTACGCAAATTAATTTAACATGGGGAACCTTTACAATAACATTTGTTACTGGCTTTCCAATAAGAGCATTTCACACTTGAAATTTTTACTTAGTACAGTGCATGATGGGCACAGAGACAAAGCAACTGACAGCTAAAGAAATACAGAGAGCGAGACTTTGACTGTGAAATCAGTCAAACATGGAATAGGCTTTTGTTGCCATCTAGTGTCACGTTGAGGAACTGGTCAGTTTAGCACTTTCAACAGCTGCCGTTGAGTAAAAACTGACTGTATAGTTTAGATTGTGTAAAACATGCACACACCTCCCTCTGACGCGAGAAGTTACAGATTGATTGATGGATGGATGTCATGGTATTATTGGTTGGTAGTAGCTGACGTAAGCACACGTCATATTTTGTTTTACAGGGAAGAGGATTGGATTCTGATATAAAAATACAAAGACATTTTTGGCATAGGCTGCGTAGTTAAATAGGAGCAATAAGACCGGGGATGTGATCTATACATGTAAAGGGTTGAAAGGCATTTTTCATTTAATCTCGACTTTAAGGAGCCTTATAGGGTCTTCCACCTTATTGTTTTGCTGTCGGGCCCACAACTGTACCGTTTTGGTTTGTTAGCAAGTTCACCATATCAACTTAAAAAAACTGATGTTACGTCAATGTTGTTTTCATAACTTTTTTTTTTTTTTTTTTGCCCAGACGGATCATTTTCTGGGCGTAATGAAAACGATTTGTTCCATTGTTTGACTGACCCTTTAGTTCTGATCTCTGAGGCCCTAAAGATTTTTCAATAATCCGCAAACACAAATTTATACTATTAGAATAACGTGTGAAATGCTATTATGTACACCGAGATTCTATTTCTCCCCATCGCATTATAAGATGCAGCTGGTCCACCTGTGCTTTACAGGGACTTTTCAAAGAATGAGAAAAGCTGGGTGGCATTTTGTATTAGCTGAAACTCCATCAGAGGAAGTTAAAGGGCAACTAATAAAATAGGGTTCCTAATTGTTCTGCAAGAGAGAGAAATTGGCAGTATGCTAATGTGGCTTATAACCTTTTTTTTTTTTTTTTTTGCTTTCAACAGTCACCAAAAGGCCATTAACACATTATAAAAAGAGAAAATCCCTTTTAGCCCTTTAGTTCGACGTGCTTCCTTTCTTTCCATTCTCCCGTTCCCCTCTCTCATTCTGAAATTAATCTGCGGAAGATTTGCTATTAACAAAGACTATTCACAGAGCGCCGCACGGTGGGTGAGGGCCTTGGCTAAAAGATGAAGAAAGGGAGAGAGGAATGGCGGGATCAGGCAGTTCACTGAGAAGAGGACAAAAGACAGGAGGAAATGAAAGGTGGAGAAAAGAAGGATGCAACTAAATAAGCAGATGCCGCACATCGTTGCCTGGCTCTTTCTGAATTGTGACTCAGTGCTGCGCCCACGCACACAGGACAGGAAGCACTTAGTCACCTGTAGCACCTTCTCTCCCTTCTCCTCACACCTTTGTTCCACACTTCAGGCTATACTCACACAAACTGATTCTTTTCCACACAAACTGATTCTTTTCCACACATTTATACTGTAAGCTCTCTCCTCCTATCCTGCATCTCCCACTTATCCTCACCCTTTCCTAACGCTGACCCTTTTTTTTTTTTTTTTCTGCAGTAACCATTAGATTGTGCAGTATTTAAGGTTTTTAAAAATCACTGCTTTTTTTGATTTGAAAATTGCATTCTGTTACATCGGTATTACTTGTGTATAGTGAATAATAAGACAAAAAAGGTAAGGAACTTTTTTTTTTTTTTTTTTAAAAAAAAAAGAAAACTGCATACTGAATTGCAATTGTAATATTAGTCTGAAAAATGTAAATTAAGATTATTTTCCCATATTGTTCAGCCCTAGTTAGTCCTGAACTTTGCAGGACATTAGTCGTCTTAGATATGTTCTTTCAGGCTTTTTTTTTTTATTTATTATTATTTATTTTGTTTTTATTATTATTTATTTCTTTATTTAAAATCGGTTTTCCTTACAGTAATTCCTCAGGGAATACTTACCGTAATTTCCGGACTATAAGCCGCTACTTTTTTCCCACACTTTGAACCTCGCGGTTTATACAATGACGCGGCTAATTTATGGATTTTTCCCACTTTCACAAGCTTCATGTCGCCAAAAAACTGAGCACCGTCACATAATGTGACGTAAATCGAGCGCGCTCAAACTTCCCATTCATTACGGTAATTAACTTTTTTACGAGATTTCTCGGTGTTTTATTCAGTGTACCAAATGAACCTCTAAAAACATTATGACAACCTTCAATTGCATTATTAGTTCTTGGAATGTCTTCAGCAGCGGACATTATGAACAGCGGACATTATGAACAGCGGACATTTTAAACAGCGGACATTATGAATGGTCACGATTCTGATTACGGTCATGTTGTCACCCTCATCATGGCAAAGACACGGAGAAAGGCATATGATGCAGCTTTCAAGTTGAAGGCGTTTAAAAACCTATTTATTTTTGTTTCAAGACGTGTTTCGTTAAAGCCTGTGTAAAGTTCATTTGTTTCAATGTACCGGTAGGCACCTGCGGCTTATAGACATGTGCAGCTTATTTATGTACAAAATACATATTTTTTAAAAATTCAGTGGGTGCGGCTTATATTCAGATGCGCTGAATAGTCCAGAAATTACGGTACTCAATTGTCAAACATCATCTGTTGCTCACTCATCCTTTTGTTCTCATTTCCAGGTGAATGCTGTGACATCCATCATCATGTTTCTCCTCCTCTGCCTCCGCCTCCTCCTCCGCCTCCTATCATTTTTTTCATTCCCTTCCTCCTTGTCCATCATAATTAATCTTTTCTGCCACCACCCCCTCACCTTTCCTCTGCTCCTTTTCTAAATTCTCCTAATTGTGCAAGTTATTTGTGCAATTGTACTCAACTTGAAAAATCCTTTGACGCAACATTAGTAATACTAATAATAACAACACTCCTTCCTTCTTATCCTCCCATTGTTGCTGTGCTCTTCCACCTCCTCATGATCCTCCAGGAAATCACTTGTGAAGACCCCCCCCCGTTCATTCCCTCCTCTTCAGCTCAAGTCTACAGGAAATGCGCGTCATCTTCTCATTCATTCTCAGCTCCTCTTTAAATTTATCAAACGTTCACAAAATGTTCAGTCACTTCTTTTTCATCCTCGCATCCTTCTTGCTCCCAATTACTTAGTAAATGCTTAATCAGCTGTCAGCTCTCACTTCTCATAAGTTCAGTCTTCCACATCCTGTTTCTCCAGGCAATATTGCATCACTAAATATTGCGCATTAAACTTCACCCTCGCAGGCTGTGAAATGAACATGGGCCACCTGCTAAATGTAGCTTTACGACAATGGCAGCCCACTAACTTTGCCATGCAGGCAGATACAGGTACAGATACGTTGGTGTTGACGAAAACAATAATTACATTTTTTTTGGCAGCCGGGAGGTGCGTTCAGGTGTTTCAGGCGGGGAGGAATTCTTTGTAACAGGTCAACATGTCACAGCAATCACAGGACTCCTGTTTTTCCTGTTTAGTAAACAGTGATTACTGATTGGCTGAGGCTATCTGGCCACAATTTGCCACCATTTCTTACCCTGAAATATGATTTTAGACACCGTCCGTTTAGTATAAATGGACAGTTTCACTGTGTTAACAATTAATCAGGGCTAGATAGTGCAAAACCACCTGTTCCCTCTTTGTTTTATGGTTATATTACTTAAAACTAAATAGAGTCATTACATTGAAACACGGATTTTATTGTCTGCGAGTCATTAAAAAAATGACTCGGCAGCATCCTGGGTTTAACAATGAGAAGCTGAGGGGATGAGAGCCCAACACTCACTCCAAAAACACACTTTGCTCTTTTCATGGACCTTTATTTGCAAGGTACTGCGTTAAGCCACACTAAAGCCGGGCTCCAACTACAAAAGTTTTGGGCCGATTGATCCCAGAATCACCCTCCTGACAATCCGAAGAGAAATCTGGTCTGGGACCATGGTTTGTACCAGATTATCTGCTAATGTAGGGGGGTTAAACGATCCAGTCTTAAACTTCCTAAACTGTTTGCAGACTCATAAGGTTTGATCATTACAAACGTATTAGATATTTAGGAGTTAAAATATAGATGACTCCGGTTAAAATCTCAGCTCCTTTAGTGGGTGATGCGCCATTATTTTCAAATCTTGTAGTGTGCGCATGTTGGAAATTAGAGAGAAGAACATCTGTTTAGTTTCGCCTTGTGTGCGCGATACAACCTGGATTCAAAATGGGTCGTGAATTTAAATCTCCTGCAGTCTGAGCCCTTCTTGAAGGGTAACACAGACGGTCTATTAAGGCAAAAGGACATAGAAAGGCTACTTAAAAAGCTTCTTCTGCTCTCACTTGAAGCCAAAGGTTGTTAGTTTGGCTGGCTTAGACAGGGCCTCCAATTAAAAAGTGGGTCTCCGTTCCCAGAGTTTGAAAAAAAATGTATTGCGCATACTTGCCATAACCCCGGGTTGTGTTAGTGTCACTGAGCCGTAAAACATCACAGTCTCAACAGTTAAGAAAGTAAAGCAGCTGTTTTACTTGCAGGGGTTTAACAGGACAAATAGCCGGGGATGATCATGCCCTCTGATTCCCTAAAAGGGGGGGGTATTCTCATTTGAGCAAATTTGCCCACACTTTATGTGTATATGTGTTGATAGCACAAGCAACAGTAATTACAAGCAGCCCTCAGCATCACGAGGTCCTGATCGACCGGTCATTCTGCTCACGACGTGCCTCCAGCGGCTTTCTATTAGTGCTGGGAGTGTGTGTGAGTGGAGATAAGATGGGCACTACAGCGTGTCTCAATGCGAGGGGAGGGGGGGGAGAGAGTCACGTGAAACAGGCGCCGGCTGGTGTGTAAAACAAGCTTCCCCACAACTATACCTCTAACCCCACACCACTCCTATCTCCAGCTCCAGGAAACTCTCAGGGTGCAATTTACCGCTTGTGCTGCACAGATAATACTGTCTCCAGGGCAGGAAGGAGAGAGTAATGGGCAGGGATAGAAAAGAGAGAAAGACAGAGAGAGATAGAGGGGGGGGGACAGAAAGAGAGCAGGGGAAAGAGGGAGAGGGAAAATGGTAAAGAGAGGGGGAGATAGAAAGAGACAAGGGATGTAATGGGTGAAAGGAGGAGGAGGAGGTTGAGGAAGGAGCATCACCATGGAAAATACAAATGCAATCCCGAGGCCTAATTTGTGTCAGCTCCAACATGTGATTAAACCAGAGAAAACTCGCCAGCCTGAATCATGACTCGACTCAAGACAAACGTATCTCCTGCTACTGAGAGACACTGAGACACAGAGAGCTAAATCTGCTCTTACACAGCGTTATCACCGAACTGCATGTAAAACCTTAAATGTTCAATCCAAAGTGCTACAATGACAATGACTGCTCGCCAAAACACAAAAACACTACAACTGCTCCGCCAACAGGCCCCGAGTGGGTGTTACAGTGGGAAGAGGACTTTTCAGATCGTCCACCTTTTTTTAATTAAAAGACATATCTGAGGGACAAACGTGGCCCAGAACGTTTTTGATTGAGTAAACTATGAATGACAGTCAAGGACTAAATTCATTTAGGGGTGATCCACTAACTGGAAGAGGGGTCATGTCATAGATTTGCTTGAAAAAAAAAAATCATGCAACAGGCGCTATTAAATTCATGGAACCCTGCAAAATAATATAGCTCTACTCCAAATAAAAACTAAATTAGGATTTTTTGGGGAATTCTCTGTATTCTAAGGCTCCTTTTTCACTGGATTGACTTGAAATTTGTACTGAACATCCAAGAAATCCTAAGGATTATTTGCAACATGTGTTCATGTAAAATGTTGTTGCTGAATGTTTTACCGAAATCAAATGAATAAAAAAAAAATAAAAAATTAATTAAAATGTTTTTACCCGAATGAAGAATTTTCTAAAATGAATGTTTCCAGTAGTTTTCACCAAATGTTGATTCTGTGTAGTATTAATATAGTTCTATCGCATCTAGAAGTTATATAAATATAGCTTTGGAGCTGAAATACACACTTATTAAAAAGATATTTTGACTGTAAATTTTCCCAAAAAGGATTATTTTAATTTCCTTAACTTTTTTTTTTGGGAAAGCGTCAATATTCATTGCTGATATATAAAGTGTTTCACATGACATTATCCAGGAGTCTTGGTGAGTTGGTATGGAACGATCCAGAGGTGATTATCTAAATTACCGAGTTATTTCCCTTCGGCAGCGGCACACACAGCAGGGGTGTCAAAGTTATGCTAGCGCTGTTAGGGATTGTAATATATTACATATTCATTCATTTCAATTTCATTTCATTTATGAACCCGGAGTCAAATGTACCATAATCAACGTTACATGCTGTAACATGCGTTTTGTTGTACGCATTTGTGTTATTTCTTAAGTGTGTTACATATTCTTTCATATAAATTTAGAAATTAATCCTTTTGGGCATGGTCAACTTTAATTGGTAATGTGCAATATGTCTTCCCCATGCATTGCAGTTCATCTTTACCTGTAAATCATGTATTCCGGTTTGCAATCTCCATGGATTGCCAACAGTGCCTTCATAAATAACGAATTTGACAGAGATTTTAAACTCATGGTGCGTTGTGGTGCGACACACACGCATGAACAGGCACTGTGTATTGTCAGCCAGGTCCCTGGTCTCTGATCACTCATTGCATTTTTTTTTTATTTGCCACAGATGCGTAGAAACGGGTGTTTGTTGTGAATGCTGCCACAGCTAACATACGTTTTTGTGTACAGTGAATGGTTAATGTTTCGATGTTGAACACGATAACAATTATTCAAACGACTACTCCTTTAAATATTACAAAATCACGGTGACTTGTGCCGACCAGCTCCTGCATATGAATGAGACGGTGTTAATGCATTGCGGCAGATTATCCTCTGCTTTGACCGCAGCAGTGCAATTGTTTATGAAAACTATGCTCCATTTCATATCATACAAATATTGCAGGGAAAACAACAGTCAAGGGTTAAAAACACGACAATTTTGTGTGGTTTACTGACGAAGTTGTCCTCTAAAAAGTAGTCTATCTTCACATAGCTGAAGTCACAAGGTCGGTGTTGAAGGCGCAGACTTCTGTGTGTGTGTGTGTGTGTGTGTGTGTGTGTGTGTACCAGTTGTTTGCCGTTCTCAGCATTCAGGCGCTTCTGTTGTCTCTCCTTGGTCATGGCTTTGGTCATCGCCTCTCTTGCTGCCTCCCTCTCTCTTTGTGCCACTTTGGCCAATTCCTCCTTCAGTGCCGCCTGCTGCCGTTCATACCTGAAAGACACACACCATACATACACGCACGCACATAAACATAATCATACTTTCATGTGCTGCACACTATCATCACTTTCTGCTTTCCAAATCCTTTGATTACAGTCCAACTTACTTTAAACATACTGTATATTTCCACAAGAGGGCAGCATATACCAAATCAATCTTAGTTCTCTTAAAAGGACAATATTAATTGTCCTGTAATAAGACTACTGAAAGTCATTGAGACTTATTAGCTTTTCGTTTGACCTCCAGCAGTGATACAGAGACTATACCGTTTCAATTGTAACATGTGTTGTCAGTTTTCATACAGACGGACTGACCTAGACCTTACTGAAAGAAGGAATGTCTGATAGAAAAGAACAAACTCTTTGTAATGTTTCCCAGTTTAATGCAACCACCAATCTGCGTTTCCCCTTTTTTTATATATTGAATGAGGGCCATCCGACCCCAAAACAACGGACTCTCAAAATATAACTGAAACTTTGGTTCCTTAGCCATAAACCACGAGTCAACTCCATGACATTGCAACACCCACTCTTCCTCACATGGTGCTAGTAATTAGTCATTTCCTTGGAATCCAAAGTCAGCTAAAAGAGCGGTCTTTGAGTACATGCATGCATTTATACAGCCCAGCAAAAAGTGTGCCATGTATTCATACAAAGGGAGTACGGATTAAGCAGCTCGGTGATATTCTGATCGGGGCAAGGTACAAACTGATTTTTTTATTTTCATTTTTTTTTTTTTTACAATGTTCTTAGCTTAATAGGTGGATTTTAGTTCACAGGCACCGTTAGGAGCTGTACAAACACCGGGTATTTTTGGCACCCTCAAATCCATTGTCCAATGTAGACACGCAGAGGGCGTGTTTAAATGCAAGAGCAACGCAGTCGCGCCATGCAAGTATTCCCAGGGTGCGATGAGGGTTAAAAGTAGTTTTGGAATGTGGCGGTGCATGTTATGTCGCATGTCAGCAGAGACGGACACAGCGTTTCCTAGGGAGAACACTGCTGGCCCACGGACAATATTTTTAGACGCACAATTAAACAACGCCTGGAAGAAGATCCGATGATGCGGTTAGTTATTCACGGTTGCTTAGGAATGTCAGGCGCAACCTGCCACAGCGTCCTTGAAAGTTGGCCCAAGAGTAGAAACCCAGTGGCTGACCGACGCACCTTGTGTTTTTTCAGGCGCCTTAGTCACTATAAATACACACAGGTTCTGATGTGGATATTTTTGTACATCAAAACAAATACATACAAGCCTACATGGTCTTGAACCCACCTTTTCTGTTCTTCCTTGGCGTAGGAGGTTGGTTTGCTACTGCTGGACTGGGTGCCGGGTTGGGCCCGGTGCTGTGGGCTCTGCTGGGGTTGAGGGCTTGAGCTGCCGCTGCGAGAGGCACCTGGACAAAGAGAGTGTGGATAAATAACTTGCAGTGGACAAACTATTATCAACTGTCGCAGCTTGGTGACCTAAAGGATTACAATTCAACAAGGGCATACGTTTCGTTCCAACATTGGGTGGTGGGGACACATGGGGGGGTTAGAGGTTCCTCCTCCGGGAAGGTTTGAGCTAAACACTTAATTTCCTGCATTCTGGTACAGTTTTCTGCATCAATTGATGATCGAAATGTCTTTATCAATGTAAAGGAAAACGCAAAATTCATTATATATGTAATAATTAAATTATATGTTTTGCACTTTATTGTGTGTTTTGTCATGCCTGCCCCCCCCCCACCAAATCATCCAGCAACTTTTTGCCGTTTAATTATTCTTAGGAAACACTGAAGGGTGCATGATACCTGTGTCTTTCTGAGGGCATGAGGTTGATGAGGATGTGCGTTCTGGAGCGATGTTGGCAACTCCTCTCATCCTCTGGAGAACATCTTCTGACAGCTAGGGAGGGATAGAGTCAATACATTTTTTTTTTTTTAAAAAGGCAGAAATGGCTAGGCTAGAGACAGAATCAACAACATAGGATTGCCCCTCTATTCTTTGTGCTAGTTTCTACAAACATAACAGTTTACCGGAGCACAAAGCATACCATGTACATTAGGTGGTGTCATCTTTATTCAAACATTCAATGTATCATTTATGGGAAGTAGAGTAACTTTGGCAAAACACATAAACCTGCAAAATGTGCCAGAAGCTGTAGTGTAGTGTAGTGTAGTGTGTGTATCCAGGGAAAATGGTTTAACATCAAGAAACCACAGTAGGCAGCAGCAGCCACTGACTCACTGTTTCTATGACTCACAAGATTTGAATGTGCAGGCTGAGCTGGTAAATAGGATTACCTCCCGTTACAAGCTTGTTGTTTGCGTGTTTTACAGACATTTTCATGATCATTCTAATGCATGGACGTACCAGAACCGTAAACCCATAACTTGCTGGAATTGCATAGGTTTCTCTTTTATATTCCACTGGCTGTTAAACTTCACAAGCTTGCATTTCAGTATAGCTAGGTCTGACGGTGCATTCACTTCCTATGGGAAATTTGGCCATTACATTCAAGAAATTCTAATAGATCTTAGAAAGAAGGAATTTCCTATGGCTTATTTAACAGGTATATATGCATTGTTTGTGTGTGCACATACATGTGGCTTCAATGTTTAATTTTGAAAGCAGCCCCTAATTAAAGATAACACATAGCTTTAAAACACTACTTAACCGCCCTCCTCTAGTTGACAGTCTCTGGTCTGTTGTAGCTGTGTGACAACACCCAGCATCACTGTTAGGTGTGGTCAGTAGAGTGCTAACTGTGACCACACTTATCAGGCCATGAAGGTCAGGGTGCACCGAGTACACTTCTACATCACTACAGCAAGGTGAGAACCTCAACTACCTCCATCTGGAAACACCATTACAAATCTCTCTGCTAATGAAGATGCAGTGGAATAATTCTCATGTTATTACATAACTGCATAAAAGGTGTCAATTGAAGTCTCTGTATCAATATGATTAACTGTGCAGCCTGCATCCCTATTAACTGCATTTAAAACATTTGAACATGAGTAGTTTAATATGTTGCCTACATTTACCGTTGTCTTACTTCTTACTGCATTACTTAGGACTTTACAAAAGTCCGACATTTACCATAGCACTGGAAGGCAGCAGTGTCAAAAGGCAGAGAACAGCACGCCAAACGTCATTCGAAATGTACTCATTTAAAGCGACCTTAGTTATGGACAATATCCTCATTGCTACATCAATATTTGAATCCCTCCTTTATTTAGCAATGCATCCACTGTGCAACTGAAATGTTCCAACAAAATACCAGCGGGTGTTAACTATTCGTTCGCCTCTTAGTTTCCAGCTGAACGTGTTATCTTTAACGTTGGTAGCAAACGCTAGAAAGTAGCTAGTGAATTGTAAAACATGTGCGATTTCTAATTAATTTAGTACTGCTGGGTGGATCATATATATGCCGAATTTACCAGAAGATCCTAAAGGTTTCATGGTGACCTTTGTCATCTTCTAGATCATTTATTTTGCTGATAAGCAAGGTAAACTTGTAACTGCAGCTTAATACGAATTAAGTGTGGCGTAAAGAAAAAGCGTCGTTTCAGGTAGTTCATCAACCTGCCCCAGCCCCTGCATCTCTTTACAACCTTCTCGCGTCAGCAGTCGCTTTAAATGTTGTAGACCTAACGTTAGTTCAACTCAGAATAAACCGGTAAATGAATTTGCTGTGTGGCAAAAGCTAACGGCTAGTTAGCGCTAGCCGTGACATTAAAGTAACGTTAGCATGGTTTCTCAGACGCTAGCTAAATTAGCTTTACCTTAACACCACGAAGAATCCTGACTCTGTCCTCATCATCCACACCGAAAGACACTTTTCTGGTCGTACTTTCTGCTGAGCCCATGCCTTCTGGTGTTAAGTGACCTTGCGTAGAATAACGTTACTAACATGAATTGATATTGTGCTGCCCAATGACAAAGTGACAGATTAGATATAGGTTGCCAGATTCCTTTTAAACCATCCCCCTCTCATAGATGTGGGTTAAACATCGTAAAGCATTGTTTCCTATTAGTATGTATTAATAAGATCAAGCACGTAACTTAAAATATTCCTAACACAATCTATGTGCATATGTTTTACATGGGCGTTGGCTATGTGCGTTGCGTTAAAAATTATAAATCACTGATTTGCAGCATAATCTGGCAACCCTAATTTCATACACTAAACTCTATTTCAGTTACTATAAAACTACCCTTGAATGAATGAACTGTCAAGAGCCTATCATATACCATATATACCATACAAACGGTCATGCATACATACATACATGCATACATACATACATACATACATACATACATACATACATACATACATACATACATACATACATACAAATTTGGATACACAGACATTATCACCAGAGTTTATTTGTAGTATAAACACAAATATGGTCAGTGTTGACGCACATCAATGTTTACTGGAAATAAAGAACATAAAAGGAAAACGAATGAAAATGACATGACAAAAAAAAATTATAAATACCAGCAAATTCATTAATGGAACACATCGATATACTCCACAAAAATCACCCTAATCATGAATAAAAAAAAAAACAATGTTGTTAACAAATTATCTTGTGATTAAAATGCTACAGTTCGGAAAGGTGGTCCTGGTTTTGTATAAAAGCATGGCATTATAAAGCATTGTTTCTCAGTGGTTGAGAATGTATTTGTGGTAGCCAAAGTTCGGAATTGTGGGATTTACCAGATATGGAACAACAAGCTAATTTCTAAGGGGAGAGGTACTTTTTTCCACTACAATTACACATAAATGCACCATTTTGGCACAATTCCTAACTAATTTGCACTTTAAACATTTTTTATTTCCATACAGACGTTTGAAAGGAAGCAGTAAATACAAAAGTACAAAGAGCTGGAGGCCAATTTTAACACCCAAATCAATGTTATGCATGTAAAACATGAAACAATAGAAGATGTGTTCACATCCCACTGTGCAGTGTGATCCAGGACTCTTGTGTGTTTGAATGGATACTGAACGCTGGGTAAACCGGCTCCCTAAACACAGCCCTGAAGGTGTGGAGGTGCTCCCTGTGCTCTTTGGTGCTGTGGAACATTAATGTCCCCGCCTCATAGTCCAGCGATACCTCAATTTTCAGCGGATGATTGGTCATTTCCCTCAGAGCCACGTTGCAGGAGGACTGGCACACTGTCAGCTTGCTGTTTTTCCATTGCAGCCGCCAGGAAACAGAGTTGTGTCCTAAGCGACTGTGGTCACCACGGCGAAGGATGCTCTTGTAACACACGCCCAGCGACCACATGCTGTTGGCCCCCACTTCTACCACCCACATGTGCTCACCACTCGAGAACCCCTGGCTGCACAGAACCTGGGGTGCGCTTGTAAAACGCTCTGGGTGCTCTGCATATGCCACCTTGGTGGAGCTATACCTGACTGAGCGCAGATCATTGGAGACTATGAGGCTGGGGTGGGCAGTGCGGACGTTGAAAGTGAGGTTCAGGGGGTTCAGGAGGATATGGAGGGAATCCAGGAGGATGGTCATTTCTGAGCGGAAGTCTTGGGTTTTGAGGCCTGTCTGGAGACGCTTGGTGTTGAGCGGAGCCTTTGAGGGGCTCACGGAGGGAATGGTGCCTGTGACAACTTCTCTCAGCTTATCTTCAATCAGCATGAACCTGGAGAGCAGAAGAATTTCTCAGTTGAGGATTGCTACCATGTTACCATGTTACCATGGTACTTGGCATCACATGTCTTTAATCATGTCATCAATGACAGCCAGCAAATTGGATGGAGCGATGTCTGTACGCACATTTTGCACAGAACTACAAATGTGTGTGGACTTATCTGCCTATCTTATATTTTAAAAGCGCTAATATTTAATAGGGCATGTGTTCATTAGGCACATTTTTTACATGTTATATTATTTTATCTCAGTTTGTTACAGAAGCCCTGAGAGGCAAGAGAGAGAAAGATGATTCTGGTGATCCATAAGTGGGATCTAAATAGTTTTTCTCTCCTGTGTTTATGATTTCATAAGTGTTGTAAAAAAGTTTTGGCATGTGATTTTCTTTTTGTACGAATGAGTTTTTGTTGTTGTAATATTCATTTCAGCCACAAGAGGCTGAAGTGCAAGACCACCTCTTGTTCTAAATAGGACTAAAAGTATTCATGTTTTCTTCCAGGTGAGTTTTAATTTCTCCATGTCAAAGAGATATTAGCTTATTCTTTGTATTTATTCATTAGAGTTCCAAAAGCAGCATATACTGTATTTCTGTTGTACCTGTGTATGAAGATGCATGTGTCTGTCTCACTGAGGGCCTGTGTGGCACTTTGCTGGGCCTCCACTAACTGCTGCTGTTGCTCTTCGAGTGCATTCAGTCCGAACTGCCAGCTTTTTCTGTGCAGGTATCTTTCCTCCTCCAGTAGCACAAGCAGGCGCTCCCTGTACCTGAACACAACACAACATCGGTACATCAAAATGTGGGTAAACTTGGAGCTCCAGTCAGCAAAAAATATTTTCCAGCTCAAAAATATATTTACTTTACCTATTATTACTAGCATTGCGTGTATATTACTCCAGCGTTGGAGAGCTTTTCCCAACAGTATGTTGTGTGTTATGGTTCATATGCAAGGACAGCAGTCTTTTAGGTTTAAGTTATTTTACATGTAATGAAATTAAACTTTACTCAGCTGACTAATGAGAGAAACTCTCATGCAGTCCGGTTTCTTTAACAGCCTATGACATTTGAAAATTATTACTTATGTGGGAAAGTTTACAGGCAGTTCAGAAATGCTGATAAAATGGATTCATTACATAAAGTGACGTTGTTATCCGCCTGCTCTTCAAGCCTGAAAGAGGAACTGCTTCTCTCCTTTACAGTATGTTCTGCTGTAAACTTATTGTGACTGACGTTACACATAACCTGTGATTTACAGGTCAGGAATGGTACTTACAGTTCAATCACCATTTAAATGTAAACAAGAGTTTACCCATCTTTTTTTAAAACGTACATAGGTTTGTTTCTCTCGTAAATTTGTGACTTTATAATCTCAGAAAATATTGTCTTGAAAATGTGCAAGTTTTTACTTGTACATTTACCTCTATAATCACAGTTTATCCAATAAAAAAAAAAAAAAGTGTTAAACTACCACGGCCCTAATACGCCATCATATTAATGTCATAGCTATCGCTATATAAAAATGAAATACAATGTGATAGAAGATGTTATTTTTAGCATTCACCCTTTGTGGGCATAATAGTACAGAGCATCATAGTCATATCACAGTTATATAAGCAACATGAAAAGCAACATTTGTTTTTCTGGTTGTTTTCTAGTTTTCTAGTTATACACTTACTGTCCACTTTACTCCTTAAGCCACTGAAAAAAATGGTTTTAAATCATAAAACATTAAATATTAAAGCCTAAATGAGAAACAATCTGTAACATCCCGCCCTCTCCCACAGTTAAAGATTAATTTCATCTGTTTCCTGTTTTACTTTGTGACTCACCTTTTCCTCTCGTTACAGCCAACTTCACTTCCTGCCCTGATTGCAATCACCTGTCTCTTCAGTCCTGCAGCCACCTCACCTGTTGTCACTGCCCTCATTAGTCTCTCCCTTTTATAAAGCACTCTTGTCCTTTTGTCTGTTGCCAGTTCGTCTTTGTTCTCCGTATCAAGTGTCCCAGCATTTGTCCGGTCTCCATGTTCCTGGTTATCCTGATCTCTGCCCGTGTTTTTGACTACGCCTTTCGCCTGCTGCCTGTCGGATTTGTTTTCCTGTCTCCCATTGACCACCCGTGTACAGAACCTGTTTTTAGACAAGTAAAGACTGTTTCATTGAATTTACCCCTGTGTGTCTGAGTCGTGCATTTGAGTCCTATTCTTTTGTGGTTGCCACCAGTCGTTACACCATCAAGGTTAAAGTTCAGAAAAAGCATCCTTTGGTATTATCTGTAAAGAGTTTAATGTTCAAAAGCTCAGCTGATCTGTTTCCTCCAGACTGTGTGGGTGTGGTTTGTCTGATTTTGATTAACAATGGCCAAGAAATGTAAACGCACAACCCCACAGCCAGTCATCAGATTCGGATTAAAATGTAGCTAAACCCGGATTGGTGCATGAAATTATGCGACACCTTTGTCCAACTAAAGCTCTGCACACTTCAACCCAGTGAGACGAGGATAGAGAAAACGGCACGGGCAAAACTCGCATGTGAAGTAACCAAAACAAACCGAAAGCTGTGTTTTTTATGACTAAAATTGCTCATAGTAAGACACTTGCTTCTTGTGCCTGCAACATTTCCTTAGGTGGAATATCTGAGATTTTTTTAAAACCGGTTTTTCTTATCTTACTATATTTAGTTTTTGGGCACAAGGGATTACTTTTTTAAACAGTTTATTTTCTATACATTTCATTAGCTTCTAGGAAAAACGGTAGTCCCATGTACCCAAAGAATATAGTATGATAAGAAAAAAAATTTTCTTTAAAAAAATCCTGACTTTGAATTTTTTTCAGAACACATGAAAAATCACACTTTTATCAAGACTCAAAGTTATACTGTTGGATATTTGCCCAAAGTATATCCGTACCAGATTTCTAGACTTCAACCAATCAAAAGACATTTTCTTTTCTTGTCTTTTTGGCAAATAAAATGGGTTAAAACATCTGGTTTAGGACACCGCATGTTACTTTTAAAGGCAATATCAATACCAGCACATGTGCAGTATGTTACCTGTCCACGAGTGCAGCCATACTGTCCATGACGGCGACAGCCTTGTTCACCAGTTTGTCTCCTATGGCTTCAGAGGCTCTCTGCTCCTCTGCTGTCCTCTGTAGCAGACTCTCTGTTATCTGCAGCCTGAAAGAAACCACCTGCAAACACAGATGTAACACATTGTGTGAGTTTTAACACTTTTCTTTCTTTTCAGACTTTTATTTATTTTCCATATTGCAAGTGAAAGGAGATGAAGAGGCCTAAGTCCTTTTCATAAAGTCCACGTGACCTTTAGATGTGTGACTTGGCACTACTTCTCAGCGCAGATGTTTTTAAGTATTTATAAGTCACCTGGTACTGAGAATTCATGTCAAGCCTGTCAGAAGTCATTACGATGCTCTCGTCAGTCAGACAGTTTTTGCATTCTTATCCTTCACCAGTCTCAAAGCACAATGGCAAAGAGCCAGAAAGCCTGCAGCAACTTTATTCAAACCTCAAATGTCACGTTTTCATTGTTGTTTAGCAATGGGCGTGAAGTCAATCCTCGTCATCATTGCTCAACAATGTGCACTAAGTACAATTGTCCTCATGCATGAAATCGTGCATAGGCACAGATTTGATCTTCAATTGTGCGTGCTAACAATGTTAGAACTTTTGAGTTGTTCATCAAGAATGATGTACTTCTGAGATAAGGTCATAATTTAAGAGTGACCTAGACCACACGTTGTCATGATCCTGGCTTTTAGTGTTTGTGTTTCTGGGGTTTGCACATGGCACTCAAGTCTGCTGCCCTTTTTTATATGGGTTTATTCGGGTGTTTCCCATATGCCAAATGCAAATTGCCTGGCATGCATATCCAACTTTAAGATCAAATGCAATTCGTCAACATACTCAGGTGGGTAAGAACCGGCTCTTATTTTCCTCTTATTGCTATGTGCAAGAAAAAATACCAGAGAAAAACAAGAACACATTCACGCATGAGGCCTAATGTAATTTAGTACCAATGGAAAGGAAAATATGAATTTCCTTAAAGTTTGATTTAAACCTTCATTATTCATGATTCACATGTCCGTCAAATGGTGTGCTTTGCCTGTAGATACATTTAACGTCCAGTCAGCCTGCTCTGCACTGACTAAAAGAATCACTGAATCCCAAAAAAAAAGAATCTCCCAATATTCTACATGTTTGCAAAACTTGACGCTCCGATATCACCGTGGGATAAAATGTCTGTGCAATAAAAGTCTGGTAAACGACAGATCTACCTTGCTGCGGCTCTCCAGCGCTCGCCTCATCTCCTCTTCGGCTACGCTGAAGGTGAGAACATCGTGGTTCTGGTGCTGGCCCTCTATTAAACACGTGCAGCACATCAAGGTCATGTCGTTGGAACAAAAGTACTCAAAGGGTTGCCGGTGGGTGGTGCAGGTCTTCACCCCCAGCTCATTCAGGGGCTCCACCAAAGAGTGTGCCCTGAACGAGTCCTTCTCGTGGTGTCTCTGAAGGTGCCTGGAGCACAGCGACACATCACACTTCAGGCAGGTCTTCACGGCCAGCGACTGCTCATCTATGCAGTGGTCGCAGAAAACCTCCACCCTCTCAGGCTTCGCGTTAGGCTGCCTATCCAGCTGCGGTGCGGTGGCTCGGTAACCCTCGACGATGCTGCAGAGTTTGAAGTTCTTCTGCAGGGATTCCACCCCCTGATACTCCTCGCGGCACTCTGGGCAGCATGGACGTGGTTTGTTCTTCTTGTCATCGGCCTTGCGGATACAGGCTAAACAGTAGTTGTGACCACAGGGAAGAACCACCGGATCAGAGAAGAGCTGAAGGCAGATGGGGCAGCTCAGCTCGTTGGCTAGCTGCTCCTCTGGCTTGGACAAAGACATGACTGGAGGTTGGTAGCTTCTTTATGTTACTTGCCGAGTCTTTCTCTCCTCTTGAAATGATCACTCCAACCTGTCTAACCTCACCTTCACCTTATTGTCCTGAAACTATCTCTCGTTTCTTCTTCCCACTACAGGTGAGTCTACAGTGACAACAGGTAATAGAGGCAGTATACAGAGTAAACAAGGAGGTTGTCAGCCCATAACAATTAATAAGAATGGCAGGAGGTGTATCCACAAATGTGGGCAGGACAGCATTCCTTTACAAAATGCCCTGTCTGTGCTACCGGATATTCTCAGCACCATAGGGGTGGCTGTTGACAGTAAAACATACGCTTCAGGTGACAGTAGTCGTGTAAAGTAATTTAAGTGTGAGAGACGATCTTTACTAGAAAACCACAGAGCATAACATTTCACCCGAGGCGTGAAGTGCGAGTTGTACATCTTGTGCCAATCTTGGACCAAACGAGACGTGTACACAGGCTTTGGAGGTGGAAACAGTAAAATGTGTGTAGCACTGTAAGAAAAAACATGAGGAACTACAAAAATGAAATATTACAGCGACCTTTGCACAAGGTATAAACACAGGACTTTCACCGGGAAGCCCGATGTTGACTTTCACACGGTGTCCCATGTGAAAGTCAACATTGACTTCATTTTACGTCTGTAACTTAACAAACATGCTGATTTTAAGCCAAACCGTGCTATTTTTTTCTAAACCTAAGTTTTGTTGCATTTCCGGGTTGCTCACCGGTCCGTCACCCACTTTAAAGTGCTTTATCTATCTTTATTTATTAAGTGTTTTTTTACCCTGATTTAAACTGGGTTCTCCTCCTTGAATCACAAATCCAGGAAAAGTCTCTTTCATGATTATGCTTGATAATATTAGCTGATTAGCACGTTAAAAATACTGCACTATCGTTTTTAATTTCTAATTTCTCCAGAAAAAAAACAACTTATTTTTTGTTCTCACCCGGTAACCCCCACCATGGCTACCCGACCCGGTGCAGCACTATGCGCCTCCAAAACATGGATCGGACTTGAAAATCCCACAACTCTTTATGGATCATAAGAAATGCATGACTAGCTGTTGGTTTTAACCAAACGGCAACATTGTTTGGTTTATCGTGTGCATGTAAAGTAAGTGTAAGTGTGTTTCTGCATGTGCTCGGAGGTGCCCGGTATCACACACATAAAATAACATGCGCTGAAGCCTCCTGTTGACTGGAAGCGCTGCAGGTGGAAACACTCATCACTTCTTTCAGTATTGTGTTTTAATGAATCTACAGGGTGTGTTCAATAGACTTTACAGTCGAGGTATTGAGGTTACCTACCAAAAGGCAAGCGGGGAAAGTGAAAGTGAAGTGTTTTCTATAATTAGACAACCAGCCATTTGAAGGTGGTGGCTCTAGCTGTTTCCAAAACAGCTGATAACTGCAGGTACTGTATCCTGGGTGGAACCCTAAATATCTCTTGTGAACTTGTGAACAAATTGGAAAATCCAAATACGAAAACAAAAAAGATCATTTATTAACTGATCAATCAACTCAATCTGTAATATTTGTAAAATTGTTGCATACTATACCTTTTAAGAGACTAAACGCAACCCCTTTGCCCCTTACTTTTTTTTTTTTTGTGCATCCCTTAGCACATCATGTGTCACGTGAATGATAAGAGTCTCTGGTTCGTCCGTACCTCCAGCTCTTTAGCGTCAAAGTACTGCAGGTACTGCTGAGGGAGAACCTCGTTGAAACCTTCAAAGAAAGCCTGAGTCTGCTCTTCCACTCCTCTGGAGAGCCTCCACTCTGCTACCAGCCTGCAGGGGGAGACAGAGGCAAACACACACATATTACACTCCACCTCCTCAGAGTCAAAAACACTACAAATAGGCCTAAAGTCAAACCAAGCTGACGGTGAATCTGCTACGGGAATCATCATGTACTGAATTAAAAAAGGCTGAATGATCAATAATCCACCTGATGTACTCCTCCTTGTTGTCCTCGGTGACCTGGAGGTCTCCTCCTTCTGGTTTCAGCTCATGGGTGGAGATTTCCCCCAGGATCTCTTTGTCGACGGAGAAGAACATCTCCAGCCCGCACTCCTCGATGTTGTTATCCCTAAAGAGCAGCACGGACACTTAGCTGCTACAACAATGTGCGTCATCCAATCACACAACATCCCACACTCCTCGCAGCGTGTCGATCAAAGCTTAGCAAGCCGCAGACGTTTGAAGTGGTGGAGCAGAGCGGCAACCAAACTCAGGACCTCCACTGTGAATCGAGCAAAATAAATAAATAAATGAAACGATGAAAACTTCAGTGAGACAGTCATGCCCTCTAAAGATCCTATATTATCATACTGTTTGATGTTTCTGTGTCTCTGCATTGCACCTTTCCCAGAACACACTGGAATGTAAAGAAATATTTTCAATGTTTTCTCTTGAAATAATTAAAAGTGCTGGGAGAGGACATTATTGTTATTATTATTATTATTATTATTAATATTATTATTAATATTATTATTACTATTGTTATTATGACCATAGTTGTAAAAGACTGAAAAATGTAGTTCACTGACCTGCTCCCAACATTTCCATTTTTCATTAATTTTCCATTTTTCATTGCTGACAGATGTCTATAAATTCATAAACATGTGTGATTGTGTAACGATATTAAATAAATGATCATTAGGACAGGACATATAAAGATAAAGTGCCTACTTTATATTTATTCATCACAAAGTTGATGGGAACACATTTTCTTGGGGTTCTGCACTTGACGTCGTCTTTCTAGGATCCCTGTGTGATTCTTTTGGTTGGCCTTTGCGCTTTTTTTTAGGTATGATTAAAAAAAGATTTTGAAATTGGACAACTAAAATTTTAATTGGAAATCAATGTACATTGATCATCTTGCCGACCACCATCCATGGCGTTCCATCAAATGCAACGTGTACCTGTATGTCCGATTTAATTTTTTCTTACACAAATGACCTGTCCTAAACTTCACAGGACTACACAAACTTTTAGGCCGAACTTTAAAAGGTCTGACAGTTAATCAATAACATTTTTTTTAAACATTTGTCCTTCTTGGTCGACCTTAATTTCGTCCTCCTCAACCATCTTCAAACAGGCATCAAAATGTTGGAGACCTTTTAAAATAACGAGCATCTCTCTTGCTGTCATCAAAAGCTCTTCCCTGTCACTAACTGTGTATTCCAATACCCATACTACCGTACAATTTCGTATGCCAGAAAATATTTAGTATCTCCCAATTCATAGCATGTCAAATGCAGTATGCCAAAAATACCTGCATCTGGTCGCATTTTGCAGTCTGGAAGCCGCATGCTTTACTGGCTAGTCTGACCCACAATCCTTTGCCCAGGGGATATAAGAGCAAGAGGGTCAAAGTTAAAGGCTCCGATTACAATGAAAAAGTGACGTCATATTTCCACAAGACGGATTCTTTCTAGCCATAATCCTTCTAAAGGCTTCTTCACTAGCTACTGTCACCAACTTTGTCTGTCTGCTGTTTGGTGCAGAACAGGCAGCGTACAGCTGGTTTACCTTTCCGCTGAAGATGGCTACATGCTACGGCCTGAAGAGCGGGTGATGAGAGTGAAGTGAAACAGTAAATCAGGGGCCATAAAACCAAAACAATCAGCTCATTGAAAGACGCTAAAACTCTCCACAGAGTTGAGGGGAAATGCAGAGTCATGTGATAATTATCTGTTGGTTCCTCTGTTCGTATAAAACGTTTGAGTAATAAGCAAGTCTGTGTTTCTGTTTTTTTTAGCCACTCTGCACGGATGACATTTAAATTCACAGGCCAAATTTAATCTACTACTATCTACGAACTACCAAGTTCGTATAACTACTTGTTCAAACATCTCGCACAGAGGTTCTGAAACTTTTACCACTTTGCACCATCACTTCCCAATGCAGATACCACCATTGTAACAATAAACAAACCACCTCACCTATATACAGCCTTTACTGTTCCTCTTGCCCTGTAACAGTAAATCCCAGATTTTTGTTGCTAGCCTGATAACATCTTTCCTTTTTCTTGCTGAAAACGGTGCCACTCGAGGGTCAACTGCCAACTCCGACTCCTACCCAGCATTGAAAGGTGCGTCTGACAGCGCTGCCACTCGCCTCTCAACTGTGCTTATGGACCTTGTCGCCATTTTTTGCGGTCGTCCACCAGTTGGAGGGTGGTTCGATCCCCGGTCTCTGCAATCAGCATGTCTAAGTGTCCTTGGGCAAGATACTGAACACCAAATTGCTCCCGATGGCCAACGATGTGTGTGTGAATGGTTATCGTTATATAAATGCAAACCTTTTACCATATGTACCACAGTCTGGGACTCACTGATCCAGTAGACACAGGGCAACATTAGCATTCTAATGGGGTCATGTTTCACCAAAAAAAATTTAATAAAATTACAATATTCACTCTCCAATTAGCTTTTAGTTCACCAATAAGTTGCAAACTTACTCCTGTTCTGTTTGGTGCTAGGCAGGTAGGTTACACCAGAGCTTTTTCTCAAAACATCTGCCTGCTGTGACTGGAAATGGAGATGATGAGGCCAAAAGAATGAAATAAAACCCTGAAACAATGAGCTGAAAGAAGCTAAAACGCTCCGTAGAGCTAAGGGGAACCGCAGGGTTGGATGGACCATTAGAACCAATGCCTGCAGTGTTTAGACCACAGATTTTATAGGTATATGCTATGTTGTCGGAAAATTGATACACAAAACAAGACAGTAGGAAATTGTACAATATATTATAAAATACTGTATCCAGCACTTTCAAGATGACACTAACTCTATCCCTTCAAAACCCTGCAACAAATACTAACATAGCAAAATGTGGGTAGATTGTGTACTTTAAATAAACCAAATCTACCACAATTTTTCAAATGGAGGACAATCATAGCTGTTTTTGGAAAATGCGTTCCACTTATAAAGTGACAAACTACATTTTACAACGTACTGTACCTAATGTCCTTTAACCGATTTGTTTATATAGTGGATCCTCTTTATTTGTGCGTCTGTGTAAATGCATGCCCATGAATTTTCAAGCATGTGTGTGTGCCATGCGTGTGTATATATAAGCTCCACATGTGATAACATTCTCCCATTTCTCTTGGTGGAAATATTTATGCTAAGTCCTCATTTGAGCATGCAGTTCAAACAGACAGGGTCCGGTGTTCTTTCCCCTTTTTCTAAATGAGTCAGCCTCCGGGGGGCCTTCCCAGACAAGACGAAGCATTGTGAGCGTGGCCCGCCACTCCCCTCTTCCCTGACCCAATATATGTGTGTTTATATCAAGACCTGATATCCATTTTCCATCACACACTCCTCTAGCTCGGAGGTATTTATTTTTCAACAAGCAAGGAACAGTTTCAAGGGAGCTGTGATATGTAAATAGATGTGATCCATCACAGGTGTCCCATTGTCCACAGAGAGGACGCACGGTCTGATGATGGTTAAAGAAAAGAAGATGAAAAGGAATCACAGAGTTTGGCAGCAGTCTGCTCAGGAGTATTTATGGATACTAATTTCCACAACTACTCAAAGCATTGCATGAGAGCAGGACTGTTACTTTAACTCAGGCTTTCTGATGTAAATATTTCTAGTCATTCAACACCAGGCTGATTGCGCTTGTATTAAATTGGTCATTGTGTGACCGCATGCATAGTTTTGTCGACGTTTGAGAAACTGTTACTCTAACCTAAGATTTTCAAAATAGTTTGAACTGCACTACATGATCATTTTTTATGGTAATAATCGATCAAATGGCGATGTGAAATGTGAAAGATGTTGCTCTACCTTGTTTTTAGCCATTTTTAGCATATTAGTTGTCTTTTTCCGTCCCGCAACTTCCCTCTCACCAACCCTGTTTCCAGCCAGCTGTTTTCTGTGAAAAAGCTCTTATGAACACATTGCACACTACTAGTCCAACACAAAGCAGCAGACACATGTGGTGGGCAACATAGTTGAGCATCTAACAGCTAAGAGACACATAAAATAGAGCTTAAAGAGTGAAGACAGGACCCGTAGTCAGGCCGGAGACATGACAAATCAACGTTAATTTCGCTCTGTGGCTGCACAATTCCTTGTTAACATGTTCACCACAAACGACCTTTCCAATGGGTAATATGGTGGATGCAGTGTTTTTAGCTTATTGCGCAGCATTGCTGTACACTGTGGAGCTTTTGGAAATGTATGTTTAATTTGTATCCTTGAGGCCTACCAAACGTGGTGAATGGATTTCCTTCCTCATAAAACACCTGCTAAGCCACATATTAAAAATACTTTAAATCCTACATCTTTTGCATTTATATTTACATCGGCTAGCAGCATTACTCCTGGCCTTTGCTGGTGCATTGCAAAGTCTCTTGGCGCGACTACTAGCAGCCTTTTGGAAGCAATGGGCAGCCCCGGTGCCAGACCCAGACACCAGTAGGACTGCATTTCTCATACCTATCATAATGTGAGAGGAAACCCTGTGGAGAACAAATCCCATTTCTTCTCAATACTTCATACGTTACTCAGCCACATATTGCTATGTGAGCCAAGAGAGGTAGAGAGATAACCAGGTTGCATTTTCAAAGGTGTTTGTGAATTAAATAAAAAAACTTTAAATGCCAAGTTTTTGAGTAATTCAATTCAGCTGCTCTCTTCTTTGCTGGGCAAGTGTAATAAAAATCAATATATATGATGTTACAATGTACCTTATTATGTCCTTATTTAGAAGTATTGTGAATGTGTAAATTGTTACTATGTGCCTTATTTTCATCCTTATTTTAGAAATGTTGAATGTTGTTGAGTTAAGTCACTACGCCTAAGAATGACCAACATACTGTGAAATAATATGCAATATTGTAAACTGTAAAAACGTAAGGGTACACCACTTCTTAAAAGGGTGACAGAAGATCTGATTGGAGCAGAGAAGCGCTGAGAGGCGTGGACACGCCTAAGCGCCAACAAGGGGCCAATAGGACCTGGCCCCAGCCAACCAATGGGAGGAGACTATACCTGAAAGGTGGCGGGTATAAAATATGTTGTAAACAAGAGATCGTGGCCGTTCTGTGGATCTGTGAGACAGAGTCACTACTTAAATGTGGTCTGTGGACAGTGAAATAGGTCCTCAGCTGAGTACTTTTGCAGTGCATAGCATATCATCATGGAATAAATACAGTTAATATGAAGGGAAGTTTGCTGAAATTGATTTCTATGCGTCTCTATTTCAAATTAAACGAACACAACACAAGCCATACGACATATTATCATTGTCTATTGTCTATTGTTCACTTCACAAGTTTTTTTTACAATGTCAAAGCATCATTCTTTCCTTTCCTTATTTCTTTACTCTCCATGCAGACTTGCACATCTACTACCAAGTACCACAAAGTTCAAATGCATTGACAAATGCAGATATCTTTATATAATCAAATGCTGACCTCTCTTTTGGTCATCGCCCACAGAAAGCCCCATGGAAGCCAACATTATCTCTTTGAATCTAGTGTTGCTGCATCTGAGATCTGCAAATGTGTAACAGGCATAAAGACTGCAGAGAAATATAACCCCATGATAGTAGCTTCGAATGACATCACACGATTGAATGGCCGTTATGCTACACCTACAAGTAGGTCCAGAACGCAGCTATCATCTATTCACATGGTTGCTTACGCCTTGTGTGCACAAGATAAACGGTATAATCTGTGGTCAGACAATAGAGGTTTCTCTTTTTGTTGTGGACTTGAGCCATCTTTGAGTTAACTCAGTGGAGAGACTTTGATGTTTTCCAGTTCTGTAGAAAATCATTTTCAATTCAGTGTTTTCATCAGAAGGAAGCATCTTCTCTCTGAAAGTCAAAACGGTAACAATAGACCACTTATTGTGTGTGTGGCTGTGGGCCATGCGGGAGGCTCACGCAGAAGTTTGGACAGCAGAGTCCACGTTGGACCTGGACCGAGGTTTGTTCTAGATGTAGCTCAGTGGAGCAGGCCTCCCACTGATCCACAAAACTCATTCTTTCCTTAATGCTGGGATTAACCCTCAGTGCTGCAGTGCTGACTGATTGCCAGCTCTTTCCTCCCTCCAGGTCTATGATTGAAAAACAACAGTCAAGTCACTGGCAGTGAAATAAAACACAGTGCCTCTGTTGTTTCACAAACAAGAAGGTGTGATATTTTTGGATAATTTTTCCAATCATTTATTAAAGAGATGTTTATTTTGTAGAGTAATGGAACACCAACAACGGTTATTTGCCTAGTGATGATGTCCGATTGGAGGCCACAGTTTATGGTATGATACTTTAAAAGGATGTACTATTGTATTGCATATTTCCCTTTTAAAAAGTATTCCATCCTATTCTTGTTGAACCTCTAATGATGGCAGATGTGCCACAATTGAAACAGAAACAGAAAATCAACAATTAAACAGTGACGCTCTTAAGTTTCTAAACATTACAACATCTGGCTGGAATGGTATGTGTTAAAGACTCATCACATTGCACTATTTATAAAGCAGACATAAGTACCATGTGACTTTCAACCCAGAAACAAAAACATTTGTGGAGCTTCTTTTACTGTTTTTTCCCCTCTTTTCTCCGAACTATATTGAAAGCAACCGATGATGGTGCTGAGTTGTGGAGAGCGGAGGCAGGGGGGACGGAGAGCCAGGCAGCGAGAGGGGGGATGGTAGCGACTTTGCTTTGGAGGAAATCTGGAACCTATAAACTTGGGCAACTTCTATGACAAGAAGCGAACGTCACGAGGGTTCGATTTGGTTGGCTGCACGACACACCTTTGTCTCCGCCTCGTCCCTTTGATCCGACCAATCGCTTAAGTTTCATTCTTCCTGTTGTCTTAAGCTCAGCTGTCCAAAAAAAGTTCTCTGGACCAATCAGTGACTCAGATGGGTGGGAAGCTGAAAGTTTCATGGTTCCCTCCCTTTAAAAAGTCAGATTCAGGTTGCTGTTGTCTCACATGCAGCCAAAGGAGCGGGACATGAAAACAGTCCGATTTGCCGATGCAGTGTACACTCACAGAGACTGGGAAGATATCTCTGGCACGTTTGCCACATGTGTGGACGAAGAAGCAATGTGGAAATCAAAAGCTGAGAGCTGATTATTACCCATTTCGGCTTGGCATGTTCAGATGTGACAAAGTATAGAGCTGATAACTTTTGGAGAAGAAGAACAACACAGCAGAAGGCCGGAGAAACGCAACGTAACAGAGGGAGTTCCGTGAGGACAAACAGAACAGAGGAAAACTGCGTGAGAGAAGCGGAGGAGATATATTGAAGGCAAGAGAGAAGCACTGGAGATATTCAGAGGAGTAAAGGATAGAGAGTCACGTAAAAGCAAGAGAAGACAGAAGAAAAAAAACGTGGCCAAGCATGAGAGAGGAGGAGCAGTCTAATGATGACCACCCTGAGGGAGGGGTGGTTTCAAGCGAGGAAAACACAGGAAGACCACCTTCTAACGCCTGCCCTGTTGTCGTAGCAACACCTGGGGTCACCGGGCGTAAACGGCAGACGGGCTCACATACGGAGGATCAACTTACCACAGTTACTCCCACTATATCAGCACATGATGGCAAGGTCAAGCCAGGGGAGGACATCCAGATCTACACCCTGACCAGACCAAAAAGACTCAAGAAGAGTCCTCAGCATCGGCCACCTTCCTCAGACCCGTCCCTTTCTCCCGGCCAGAGTCCTGGAGATCTTGAGGACCCACACGGCCAGAGGGTGATCGCCAACATCCGAGAGCGCCAGCGGACACAATCTCTGAACGACGCCTTCGCCTCGTTGCGTAAAATAATCCCAACGCTCCCCTCCGACAAACTGAGCAAGATCCAGACCCTTAAGTTGGCGTCGCGCTACATTGACTTTCTGTACCAGGTTCTGCAGAATGATGAGATGGACACCAAGCTGGCTGGATGTAACTACCTGGCCCACGAGAGACTGAGCTACGCTTTCTCTGTCTGGAGGATGGAGGGGGCCTGGTCGACCATGTCAGCTGGTCACTAGCCCTGCCTGACGGCAAGGTTTGTCTTTTGACTGTTGCCATATAACGTACGATGAATTCCACATGACAGGGAGATATTCTTACTTGACACAGACGGCCGAGGAGGCGTCTGTTCTCTGTCTGCTCATCAGTGGACTATTTAGCACCTCAACTTAGATCATCTGTTTGCTTCAATGATGTGTGAGCAGATTTAAGCCGCTATTGTTGTCAAGCTACATACCAGATGGATTCTTGTAATTCTATTATTTTGCTTGCCAAAAGCAGCTATTACTGCTCAAGTGTGCCAATGCTAGCGTTCAAGAAAAGTATCCCAACAGGGACATTGTGCTCAGTGTAGGATTCCACGCTTTTTAAAGCTTTTTTTTTCAACGTTTGACTGTTTACGTAGATCACAATAGAGGACAGGACAGGTGACAGATAACAAAAAAAACATGCGGACATCATTCAACATTCATTCAATTCAGCAACCTGATGTTTAAGGACGCACCGTCCTAAATGTCGCCTCCACATGACGGCACTGCTCGTTCTGCTACAGCACTCTCTGAACCCTCAGCTTTCATCTTCATCATCGCCCTTGATTTTATCACCATTACTGCCATCCTTATCATCATTACTGTCGTCATCTTCATAGGTATGCACACTTTGAGCCAAATTTGAACTTTATTTCTGGCTTGGGCTAGCAAGTGTGTAAAGTTTTGTATAATATATAAAGAGCAACAACTAGAGAATGCAGAAGAGGGATTAGAAGAAAGTAAGGACTGGAAAGACAACATTGGATGTTCCAACAAATGTTGGATCTTTGACTTTTCCGTGCCCTTTCAACTCGTACTGTTCCAAGATTCTGACATATCATGAATCCCTGACCACCTCTGAACCCAAGCGACAGTGGAAAAAGTAGACATGGGCGGGGCAGCCGTCGTCCTGACTTAAGTTTCTCGTCTTTATACTCAAACCAAGCCCCTTTGTTTCTTCTAGTGCCAAAAAAAACTCTCCTCTTGAAATTCTTTCCTCTCATTTTGGCACAAATTTGCTTGCGCTGCACGAAACAGTGATGCAGCTACAGCGAGCTGACGAGGAGGCGTAATGAAAACAAACGGTCTCGAAAAAGCCATGAATCTTGTGTGTCACCATCAAAGGGGAGGCTGATGTGGCTCCCTGCTGGGCTCCCATAAACCACTGGAAGTGATGGAGGAGGTGAGAGCTGATTTATACACACAAAAATGTGCACACATGCATAGGTGTAGCCGGGTGCACGCACCCATGCACAAAAAACACACACATTCCCAATGTCTTGGGAACAATTTTCTTTCAAACTTAACATCCACAATTGACAAATTATATACATGCTATAAAGCACCAACATTTATTTATTTTTGTCTTACATGAAAGAGAACTAATACCAAACAAATGAACATCACCTGCCATGTTTTCATTTTATAAACAACCGAAGAAACTCCAAAGAAATGGAGGTTGACATGCTGTTTGTATTCAATACATATCCATGACAAACCACTTCTTCCTTCATTGCCAATATGCATGAAGCCCAGCAACCTATCATTAGAATGTCCCAGGGAGGTAGCTAATGTTTCCAGCTCCTATGTAGACTAAGTCTTTTACTGAGCCTCACAGTCAGCATAGTGTGGTCTCAGAGGACTAACCTTCACTGACATGTTAGAAGACACTTGACATTTAAAAAGAATTCAGTTTTTGGGCCAAACGAGAAAAACCACCTCTGTGCATTTTATTTATATATTTAACATGAGAGTGGCTGGCTTTAAGAATCGGGGACATGAATTTTGAGGGCGCATTCATTTCATGCAGCAGTCTAATTACTGAGTAAGTATGAAGGCTACTTATTGGTATCAGAACTACTTTTTTTTTTTTTTTATGTGATGACGGGAACATTGACAAATTATGACCCAAAGTGAATTTGCTAACCCCCTCCATATTTGTCACCTCAGTTTAAAGCCCATGCATCACCTTGTATTATTAAGATGTATTCTGAATTGGTTTATTGATGCTAGGAACATTGATTGTTATGAATCAAAAAAGTGACTTTTACTTACTTATTATTTTTCTGATGATGAAATTCATTTAGAAATGTTTCGTTGTCTTCCTCTCGTGTGCACCTTGGAAATATAAAATGACATCTTGTTGATGGTCAGTGCCCCATTGACGTCCTTGTTATTTGGAATAATTGTGTATGTCCAACATCCACCGATCAGTATGTTAGATGTGTCCAATCAGGAGTTCACAAACTCATCAGTGGTTACCGCAGTAACGTGTCTGCCTTTTTGTCTTTCCAGCTGCTGAGTAAAGTGACTGTGATCTTCCCTGTACGCCTCTGCTCCACGCTAGCATTACTGCCATTCTAATCATATGGACTTTGATGCAAATGGAACTTTTTAGTTACCTCACTTTTTGGAGAAAAGGACTGTCTAAGAATATTAAAAGGCACCTTCATCAGGATGCCGACTGACATGGGGAAAGAGGACATTTCTGGACCAGCGAAACCAACAAAGAGCTGTTGTTTATTGAGAACACCGTAAAAATACAGAATCGGACAATAGCTGGACCAGTATTTCTGTTTATTTGTTTTGTTTCAAACAATTTTTCTCTGAATATTATTAAAAGGAAACGTATATAATATATGTGACTGTAAGAGGCTCAACCTGCAGTTGAAGCAATATTTTAATCTACGACAGTGATTAGTTTGTTCATCTCTTGTACCCCAGTTTACAGACAGGAGCATTTACTTGAAGTATACACAGTGCGGTGACACTGATACAGTATGACTGATTAGAAATATCACGAGCAGAAAGAAATCTCTGGAGAATTCGATGTAGAGATACACGCCGCACGTGAATCATTATTTGTCGGAAAAATAAAACTGTCTTCAAACTATTCATGAGATTCTTGTTGTTTTGGTAAAAGTGGATGATGAACGGTGCAGAGATTTATACTGGCGCCACACCCTCTTTGTCTCCTGTCTCTCTTGTTAAACTGCCTCTCTTGTTTTCCCTTCCTTCCTCCTTCCCCCGGTCTTTTTTTTTTTTTTTTTTTTTTTTTTTTTTAATGAGGTCTGTGTGCCTTTGCCTGGTCAGTCAGGAACAGTTAATTCCTCCAAAAAGAACATGTTAATGTGCAATTAAGGGCTCTGGGAATATTTATAGCCTGTTTGGGCCCAAAGTTTTAGTTGTAGCTTGATCTTTTCAGTTATGCTACAGTGGCCTGCAGCCAGGTTTACTGTTGCATATCCTGATACTTTAGCAAGAGTTAGATCATTAAAGCTTTCACACAGTGTTAACCCACAGGAACACGCTTACAGTATGGCATAACATTGATCAGTGTTGGTATAAACTGCTGGCCATATTTCATGATGCCAAATGATGAAAAAGAAATGCACTTAGCCATGAATCAACTGATAGTAACGCAGCTATCATGAGGCCTCGCGGGGACAACAATACTCTTTTGATTTTTCAATCGACACTGGGAAATTGTCACATTAGTCCCGGTCTAAGATGGAGTCTCACTGATTCTAATTTGCCATGGGTTTACATAAAAAGCTGAGGTATATTTGAACAATAATATGTCTTGAATATGATTATCGTTATATTGAATGCTTTGCTGTAACTTTGCATCGACTTTAACTGGTGCTCTCTTCTCCCTCTCCACAGCATGCTTCGAAAAAAGGGTTTGTCGTAATGTGCAGCAATTGTCAGCAAATGAGCAAAAACGTTCAAAAAGTTGCGATGGAAATGAGGTGACGTCAAAGACGTACGAATGAGAAAGGTGAAAATGTAAAGTGTCCCGAATACACAGGTGCAACAAAGCTAACAGCAGAGGGAGAGAGGTGTCAATCAAACAGTGTGTACAGTCCTCAGGAGAGGTGTAGCCAAGCAGAGTAAGTGAAGACACCTGTGTGGGTGGACCGTGAAGAGGCTTTGTTAAAAAACAAAAAAAAAAACCCCTCTGTTCTAAGTCACGGGTAACCATGCCGTGCTTTCTATCAGGCTTAGTGCCCCTGCTGTTTTATAGGGAGGGCTCATTAATAATGTTCTTTGCTGAACTGTTATTGTATCTGATTAAGCCTTCAATGAAACAATTCCCCGGCTGATATGCTACATATAACATTGTTACAGTGCAATCCAGTTTTCTTTCGGGCCTTTTTGCCAGTCGACCAGGGATCTGATGTCTGCTCGTTAATGAAGAAAAAAAAAAAATGAAAAGGTTTCCGTTGACAGACCGGAGAAGTTTGCTTCTTCTGTGGATCCAGGTTTTTTTTTTTAGCAGCTGACTGTTCAGGGAGGATCACTTGGAGATTTCCCAGCTTGGACCAATGCCACATTAACGTCATGGGGAATGGACGGGGAATATTGTAAGACATAAACAAAAGAAATGATAGCAATGGCTGAAAAGGTGTCACGCCCACCTTTCACACAATAACACGTC
Source organism: Bovichtus variegatus (assembly GCA_943593645.1). Lineage (NCBI taxonomy): Eukaryota > Metazoa > Chordata > Actinopteri > Perciformes > Bovichtidae > Bovichtus > Bovichtus variegatus. The sequence goes on from CALSCE010009645.1 coordinate 11,158,910, forward strand.
TTTTATGTCAACGACGGTTGTCTGACTACAATAAAGCACAACATTTGGTTTAATTGCCTTAAATGAGATAAAGCATCGATATTTGTTTGCTTTTCAAGACACTACATGACCCACATCAAGGTTTACTTTTAACCTCAGGATATACGCCATAGCAAAACACTAGTTTGCCGATTGTGTTAACCTGCCGCTCAAGATTAATATTGAAAGGACACTTTAACGTGTTGTCATGAAGCCTTTCTGCTAGGTAACAGTGCATGTCATTCAAACCGAACTCATAAATATTGCTTGGGGGCTTCTCCTTAATATTCTTTGAGCTGACACGTCTTTGGTAGAAATATTTCCTCTGGATAAAAACATACATTTGGAAGAAGAATCCTGTAAGGTTTCACAATCAACATCCTTTTCATTGGATTCCACACAGTAGTCACATGATATGCATAATGTGCTCACTTAAATATCTGTAAATCCCATCTGGTAATATTCTCTTTTGTGCTCAACTTGATCACGTAACTTTTTTCCAAACACAGCTCATGAAAATATATAATAATTTAATTTTTTTTCCATTTCTTCAAGCAACTGCAAACATTGTCATTGTTGTATTCAACTACGCACAAGTTATATACACGCTTACTTGATGCCGTTTAGACAAAGAGGCAAGACAAAAACGGGCTCATACAGGAAATTCTTTTGTTTTAATCAAGAGGAAAAGAACAGTACAAAATAGACAATCTTTCTATACATACACATGGTAGGAAATGTGCAGGGAAAAACAACACATACAGGTCAATAATAAAGAATAGCATGAAACAAAGATTTCAAGGTCAAGTTTATAGATATACAGAGTTACTGTAAGTCCAGTTAGTTAAGAGTCACCAATACACAAACTGCTGAATGCATCAAGGCACATGTGTGACATGTGAATTTTGGTCTTGGAGTTTCTATTTACAGAGAGAAAAAGGTACAAATAACATCAGTAAATAAAGGGGAATTAAGAGTTGAGGCAATACTGGCCTCTGCATAAGACAAGAGAACAGCCACTGGGGATATAATACAGGAGGTCATTTACAGTAATTGACGGACAAACGCAAATGCACGCACAAAACACGTGACAGAAGTCTACATGTGCACTGGTGCACGCGCAATCTCTCCTCACGATCGCACTCATCGACATGACAGACGACATTAACTTCATAGAAAACACATGCACCTGCCAGATATGAGAGACACAGCATTTAGTTTCAATGCCGTCACTTGCTGTTAAGAATACTATGAGCAATGCGAAGAAAAAAACAAAAACACACTTTTCAGTTGCACCCATTACAGAATCCTCTGTGCAACATCCTCTTAATGATTCCTACTGGGATGGAGCAGTAGTGCAACAGCAGTGGGACTTCTGCAAAGGTAAAACTTTTTAGCTCTACTGTCGTTTTTGCTTAACATAAAAGCTCTGAGGCCTTCTGTTGGGCAGAAGATGCCCAGGGTCCGACTAAAGCAACACTCGTACACTTTCCTACCTGGATGCTAAACTTCCTGCGTCACATTAACTTGCCAAGGAGATTGTGACAATTTCAATGTAAGTTTTTTATTTATTTATTATTTGTCCTATAAAAGTTACATTTATACACAAACATCGAATCAAGGCTCTTTTTAAAAAAATTTTTTTTTAGCAAATGTTTGCCAACAAGAGTCGAAAGTCTTACCGCTTCTGCTTTTAATCCAACCGTGGATGTTAAAACTCAAAGGAAAGCCTGAAAGCAACACTTCTCAGAAAAAGCCATGTAAGTAGTCAAACGTGAGTTTCATTAGTCTCAGTTTCATGGCAGAGTTTTAGTGTCTAGATTCAGTTTTAAACACCCTAAACTATAAAAAAATAACAGAAACATTTGTTGTTATTTTTTTGGCCACACATTTAAGTCAAATGTAATTATTAAGACTCAGCTATCTGCAGCCCTAATCTAATAACATAAGTATTGGTCATCAAAAGCCTAAACTGGCTAAACCTAGAGTGCATGAAAAATGGATTTCAACAAAAACCAAACTGAGAAACATGATCTTGTTATTTTTTTACTTTTGGAATGCGGAGCCCTTACATGCCCCTATAGCAGGGCAGTCAGAAAATTCTTCAAACGACTGAGCAACGTGACCTCTGCTTCAAACACGAGCGTGGATGACGGGCCGACGTGTTTTGCATGGCACCGTCTAGTTTGATTGTAACGTGACAAGAAGAGCTGCTGCAGTTGGAGAAACCTCGAGTGTCATGCAACACTCGAGTTCGCGTCCAAACAAAGCACAATAACAATTAATTAGTCTGCGATAAAGCCTGCAACTCCAAAGCCGTTTTTTTAAGATACTGAAGAAAACATTCAAACCAGCCTCATCATCAAAATATACATTTTGCAAACGTCTGCATATATGATGGTCACCTAAATCCACAGGTTCAGACGTTGTCTTTTAAAAGTCAGTAAGGGCAGTATCCATACTGGTCCCCTGTGTTGCGTCCATCCAGCCCATAGCCGCGTGCAGGCTGTCTTAAGGCAGTTTTCTTTGGGTGATGTCCATTAAGTGCATTAATATTATTGCTACTATAGAACAATACAATGGTCCTCAGTGGTGCCACGGTGGAATGAACGCTCCTCTAGTCTCAAATATAAACAATAATATACAGTATTCAATACTAGTGGTACATTGACAGTTCATCATTGCTTTGTACATGTGTGTGTAGGTATGTTTGTGTATGTGTGCATCTAAGACACTGAACAGCAGTGGAAAAATAATCCTTGTCAAATATTGCCTACTTTTTGGATTAACTTCATATGAAATACAACTCTACAGTATTCCGGCTGATACGTGTCCTCGGAGTGAGTCGGAGACTTCCTAAGACATCCCAGATGAAGAGCGGGAAAAATATAGCAAACACAATTTCATCCAAATCTTCCAAAAAAAAACTATTAAATAATGTACAGAGGAGTTTCTTTTTGTTTCTTTTGTTTTTTGTTTTTTTTATCCCAGAGCTTTGGAATTTCTTACGGTTCACATTATGGAATGAACAGTGCAATAAAACAACAAAGGACAATTTCCTTTTCCTTGTTTCTACAAAACCACAGTTGTCCATTTTGTGTCTTCATTTTCTCTCGTTCCCTCGACTTCTTTGTTGTCTTCTTCTAGTGGTTAAACTGCATACAATGACATCATTAAACAGACAATCTCCATGTCTTCGTTTCCATATTCTTTCTTTTATGATGTGGCCACTTGTTCTCGTCGATATTTTTTAGCATCCATCAGGTGTATGCTTTCACCTGATGGCATAGGTTCATTCTGCAGAAGTGGCAGAAGAGGAAGGAATTTATGATCCAAAGTCTCTTCCTTCTGAAACCTGTTGGTCCTTTCGTTAAGGCAAAGTTAAGGCAACAAAACAGCTGCTGGTACATAGTGCTTCAAGAGCTTTCAGAGCTGGACTCTGCATCTGAATTCTGTCTGTTCCTATAAGGTTTGTGGTCACAAAGCACCGGCCCTCTGAACATACACAAAATCCAATGTCAGTCAGGAGACATGAAAAGTACTTTAAAAAAAAAAAAACATCATCTTGTATTGCTCTTTGGTGAGGTTTCATAAAGTCCCCCAGCTGCAGGTCGTGCTGCCGGCTTCAGCTGAGTGGTTACCAGCATTGAGGTGCTCACACTGCAGGCCTGCAGAGGTTCAGCATTGTGTGTCGGTTAGTGTGCGTGTGTGTGAATAAGGCAGGTGGGTGGGGCTCAGTGGCATCACAAACGTGCCCCCCTTTCATGGTCGTATGACAGCGCGGGAGATCCGAGGCTACAGGTGGGGCACAAATCCTGAAAGTGAGTTCTGTGAGGTGATTGGTCGGACTCTTCTACATGGAGTCACTGTCATGCTCCATTGGCTCGTCAGAGAGGCTGGAGGAAAATGGTGAAAAAGAGAGGTGAGTGGAGAGCTGCGAGCGCCAACGTGAAGTGTGAAAGTGTAATATATGTCTTTGCTTGATCGCATGGCCGTGTGAGTGTTCCGCCTGCTGCCACCCTACTGGCTTGTACTCGTTGCATTGACGCGTCCTTGTGATTGGTTTGCCAAAACCGTGGAATTACAATTTCTAGGTCTGTCACGTGATGCCATTTGGCCCAAAAAGACTTTTCCCATAGACTTACATTGGGAAAGAGAGCAGATTATTGTTTTTGAGGTAAATCAACTTCCCAGTACGAACACTTAAATAGCCCTAATTTAAATCATTAGGTCCTAAAGGTTGTAAAATGCACTAATAGCCGAATCCAGAGTAATTTTCCTTCCTCTGTTCATGTGAATAAACTGGGACGTGAGGTTGAAGGGAAACGCTAGTGCGCTTGCTCTGTGGGCCCATAGATGCGGAAGATCGCCTGAAGATCTGGGTCATTTTATCACTCAATCACTCTCTTTATACATCCATGTAAAGCTAGCTAACTAGCCAGCCGCTAAATGAGTCAAATTTAAACAAACTAAATGCTTCATCCACTCAATCTTATGATTGTCACAGCATAGGAAAGCACAGTGCTATTGCCAAATGAGTGACAATTTTGTTTGGCGAGTGCTGCACAACAGTATGGTGGAATACGAGTAATATTTGGTCGCTAACGGAGTAAAATGCAACAACTTAATGCTGCATCCACACTCTCGTCACAGTGTAGGAAAGAGCACATTGCTTTCGCCAGACCATCTGAAAAGGGTGTTTCTTTTCTTTCTGTGGACTTGCAATTAAGCCATGAGCGCATTAACAGAAACTGGTGAATGAGTATCAATGACATGCGTCGTATCCAATCTCAAGGACCCGTCGAGGGATTGAGTACTAGCCAATAACAACACGGTAAGGTGGGACAAGGCGGAACGCTCTTGTAAAACAATGTGTGTGCGCTGTACCTCTTGTTGGAAAGGACTCCCACAGAGAGCGAGGCCAGTGCATTGACAGCATCTGTTTCCTCACAGTCTCTTCTCTGTGCAGCCAGGTAGGACAGACCCACTGACCCACTGTAGGCCTTCACGCTCTGCCAGTACTGACCTGCAACACACGTATAAACAGGTTACTGCTGCTTTCATGCAAACAGCACCGGATCTTGTTCTGATTTCAGCATCATATCCGGATACATGTGTTAATTACAATATAAGAAGGAAGAGAATGAGCGTGGCACTCAGGAGACTTTCACATGATTAAATAAAAGGTAAAAACTTAGCACAGGGGAACATTTTTTTATTTTTTTATTAAATGTTAGTGCTCACTTTGCATCTGAATGACGGTCTGCAGGGAGCGGACTGCGTTAGCGTTGGGCTTCTGGAGGAGGACTTCTTCTGACAGTGGGTCCTACGAAACAGAGACGCAGCCATGAAGATGATCAAATGACCTTTATTCTGGAAACTTTAGTGGTTAAACGCTTGGTTAATAAGTGACTAAAGTGCTAAGCATTCATTGTAATCAGGTCCAACTTTATAGCTCTAGCAAAACTACAAGAAATACTTTTCATCAAATTGTTAATTTCCTGTCAATAGAAATACAGATAGAGTCCATACACAAATGTTAAAGTGAAAATGCACATTTTCTACATTAGGTAGAATTAAAATATAGTACGTCTGCATGAGTTAATTCTTTCATTATTACCTCTGTTCAGTCTGTTGTCAGTTGGTCAAGAAACAACTCATTAAATTGTGAAACGGATCAGATTTGCACAAATCATGTTTAACTTTAGTTAACATTATGAGATTTGTACTGCATTCATGTGGTGTCGGAATAGTCGGAAAAACGAGTTCCTGACTGGGAAAGTTCACTTGAACATCCCCTCAAGTCGGAACAACAACAACAACAACAACAACAACAACAACAACTCAGAAAACAGATATCAACGTGTTGTTTGAACGCTCTGAACAATAAAACACATCTTCTTTGTAGCGTCCATGTTGTTTCTACAATACAACTTTAAGCTCATGAACACCAAAGTAGGAAGAACGACTTCCAAACTCATGTAAAGGGACCATCTGAGGAGCACATGAATGCACCATTGACGGAGGTCTGCACTCTCCGAGATCCATTCTACTTTTCCATATATACAGTATATATAAACTGTATATAGGAGAAAATATTTGGCTTGGAGGTTTCCCTGAAATGTTTCTGGCTTCCCTCCCTGTTGTCTCCAACCTTTAAAAACCCTTTGATGGTCCACACATTCAAATGCCACTAACCCTGGAAAGGTCGGTTGAACAGATAACCCTAAAGTAGACATCTAAAAAAAGAACTCCATTACCCAGCAGGCCTTACCTGTAAGTCGAGGAGTGCACTGACACAGGCTTCAGATGCGTCGCAGATCGCTGTGAGGTCGTGACCTCCCTCGAGGGACAAAACCAGACGTCCCCCTGCGAGAGACATCAGCTGGCGGGTCAGGAAGCTGAAACCTGTGGTCGACAAACACACACAACACACACAGAAATGTTACCATGATGTATGAACGAAAGTATGCATAAGCCAAGCAGAATGAAGCTTGGCAGGTAAGCTGCAATCTTAAGACCAATTACTGTAAGACACACGAAACGATTTTTGATATAATTTCAAATACACTATGAAAACAAACGTATATTTTTACCTTGTGGATACTCCCACAGCAAAATACCAAACTACTAATTACTGTAATTATGGTTACATCAGTGATGCAGCGAGGGAAGGTAGAAGGCTTGCACCATGCTGTAATAATCTATTAATATCTCTAAATACCCACAGGAGCGTAAAGTAAAGTTCCTGTCGGAACCCCTTTGCTAAAACTGAGACTCTGAGGTAAAGACTGCAGGACAGGCGGCGCAGTCTGCGGTGGGCAACCGTGCTTACATTTGGCGGAGACCTTGTAGCCTCCCAGAGGAGCGGGGTTTCCCTCTGCGGCATCAAACCCAGCCGACACCAGGACGACGTCTGGAGAGAACTCCTGGGCGATGGGCATCACCACAGACCTGCGGAGACACACACACACACACACACACACACACACACACACACAC
>CALSCE010009645.1:11174428-11190446 GCA_943593645.1 Bovichtus variegatus
GAAGAAGAAGAAGAAGAAGAAGAAGAAGAAGAAGAAGAAGAAGAAGACATTATTAATCAGTGTTTCACTGGATATGGAGAATTTTAAGTGTAGCTGTAAAGAAACTACAGTCTTTCAAAGTTAGGGGCTTTATAATGGACAGGAATATAACAGTCTTAACAAACATTGAAATCCAGAAACCTCTTCCTTAAAAGGCACAATCCCACCGACAAAATTCAAAACATATTTAAAGTAGCTTTATGATCACATTCTTCAATGATATAACTGAAAATCATTGCTATTAAAAAGCAAATAACTTAATTTGGCTTTAAGATAGTTTTCCATTTACTTAAAGACAGTGAAGAGACTTAGAGTCAACTTCATCTTTATTATTCCTGAGAGCATAAAGTGAAGAACACACAAGATGAAGCGCATGACTTCTGTAATGTAAAGACAATGGAAGCTATTCAAGATACGTACTTATGTTGCACGTATAGTATACATTCTCTACTATATGTATAGCTCAGGAACGGCTTGTCTGAGGTGGAGTGGCTGTGGTTTTATACTACCACTGCTCAGTATAGTCTGCCCTTAGGGTGGTGTTGCTTGTTTTTTTATTCTCCGCCCGCCTGTCTGCCTTGTTTCACATAATCCTTGTTCTGTTGTTTTTTTTTTTGTTTTTGTTGGATAACACGGTGTGATTGAATCTGCCAGCTATAAATACGTTCGGTCAAACATATTTTTACATTTGACAGATTAGAATAAAAACGGGAACACTTTCATGTTTACGGAGACTTTACATCGCTGGGAGGAGGAAAAGGAACCTAAGACCACGATGAGACAGAGAAAACTTTCTCTGAAAACCTTTTTTTTTAAATTATTTTTTAAGTGGCTCAGTGGACGAGTAGTACTTTGGTAAATCCGAACTAACCCTTTAAAACACCAAAGTCACACAATAACACAAACGAGCTAACCGATGGAGGCAGCAGTAGACCAACCTCTTCTGCGAGGTACAGCTACTGTTCCTGTCGAAGGAGTCGGGGGACTTTAGACAACAGCTACAGTTCCCCCGTCAGAGAGGGCTGTCTGGCACTAAGGTAAAGCGGTGACACTATTCTAAATATAGAGCACACAGCTGATATTTCTTTTTAGGTGGGCCTTTCTTTTAGATGGCTATGACATGTTTTCTTTCTCTGTGACTCCTGGCTGCTTCTCCAAACTGGTGGCGTGCCAACACCCTCTCCTGCAGGTGACACACTGACTATGGATAAGTACCTCAAACAACCCCACTTCAAAACGTCTGAACTATCCTCTTAAGGCAGGGTGAGGCACTCTTCTCTGCCAGATGCATTTCTGAGTTGATGTTTCTTTCTGATCTATACTGACAAACGGGAACAAAACACTGCCAGCGTTGGCTAAAAAAAAAAACCCCCCACTCCAAAATGACATCACAATAAGTTCCCAAAGTTGTTTCTAGCTCATGCCCAGTTCCTGAAAAGCAGTGACTCCGTGTGCATGGGTTAGCGTTAAAACTTTCATCCTTTCCCACCTTATGACATAATAAACCTGCGTTCGGTCAATCAAACAAGAAACTGCACCAGAAAGGGGAACGAAAACTTGGGGATGAGGCAAAGCGTGATTCCATCTGTTTTAAGACGTCTAATCTGGAGGCGACAGAATGACGTCTGGCTCTTTATCTTTAGGTTATGTTTCTCACCTTTAGCTCTCCTTTGGCCACTCTGAAGGCCAGCTCGACAACGCTGCCCGCCGCCATGCGTGACGCCGTTGAAGTGTGCGACTCATTCCAGATGGTGTCATTATCAACCTGCCAAATTTGAAAGACAAAAAGGATGGAGGCAACTGAATGACAGAGTAAAAACAAATAGCGTGGACACATGTATCATATCTGTTGAATGAAGCCTGAGCCCTCTGGGACAATAAAGTAGAAGTGAAGGCTTTCTCAAACATACAGCTGTGGCTCCAGAGTAAGACAAAAGAATTCAGATCCATAGTGCCGGTCATTTTCTTTTCCATTCTGTTTTTTGTTTTCCTCTCCTCTGTTTGTTCACAAACTGGCATTAATGTCCATCTGGCTTGGACAATGAAATCCGAGGCATTTCTTTTATCCCCGGTCATGGACATGTTGTTCTCATTAGCTCCGAGATGTCATGGTCCGACACGGACTGTCAGGCAAACGTTAGCGCGGGGCCCGGCCAACTCTCTTTTCCTCTTTCACATCCTGTCTTTCTTGTCATTTTCTCTCTATTGTCTTTGTTGCTTTTCTTTGAAGCAATATCGTCTTTCATCAACAGAGTATTGTACAGCTTTCATTAAGAGCTTTGTAGAATTACAGAATGATCAAAAATAGAGTTGTTTGTGTAATGTGTGTTTTCTCTTACCCCTACTCCCCCACATGGTAACATCACAAACATCCTTTGAGAGAGGATTCCTGAGGAAACAGAAACATTAAATTTTATGTGTATTCATAAATGCATCCCATTACATTTCAGTTTTCTATTCTTTTCAACAAATTCTACGCCAAGACGGCAGTGGTGGACGAGGTACTCAGAACTTTTACTTAAGTAAAAGTAACAATACCACAGTGTAGAAATACTCTGTTACAAGTAAAACCCAATAATTCAAATTAATTAAGTAAAAGTACAAAAAGTAAAAGTACTCATTCTGCACAATGGCCAATTTCAGAATGATATATATTATATTGTTGGATTATAATTATTAATGCATTAATGTGTCCATCACATTCATGTTGCACCTAGTAAAAGGTGGAGATTATTGTTTTACTATATATACCGTTTTGTTAGTATGGAGTAGCTGAAAATAGAAATATTAAAAGTACAATTATCTCAAAATTGTACTTGAGTAAATGTACTTAGTTACTATCTACCACTGCAAGACGGCTAATGAGAAGAAGAGCCATAAACTGGCCTGGCATAATCCATCAAATTAAGTGCTCATGGCATGAAATGATTTGCGAGGATAAATCCATTATGCTACGTACAACCGTCACACTGGAAATGTCTTTTTAACTTAATTAACGTTCAAGGACAAAACTATGAACACTGTTTTTGTCAGAATAGTAAAACTTAAGTTTCTGATATAGCTTTAGTTGTGTGATTGAGAAGAACTGGACATCTGGAACACTGTTTGGTACTGATGTTCCTGCTCATATTTACTCTGCGCAGAGAGCTCTTTTATGTGCACTATTAAATCACTTGAAAGTGTTTTGAAACAACATCATTTGGCCCAGAATTAACGCCTGCGCCTCACTAGGGACATTTTGGGCTTTTTAATCTTTCCATCATTTTGGCTGTGTTAATACTCATGGCATACATTTTTGGCGAGGGTGTGTGTTTTTCTTTTGTGTTTTCTTTCTCAGATTTTGGAAGTTCAACCTCAGTTCCTATAATAAATCTATAATAAACTGGGTAGCCATAATACAGACACTCAGCCGCTTCAGGACAAAAATGTCGCCATTGAAACCCATTAAAACCACAATGTTTTTCCCCTAGCATTTAGTATACAGAAAATAAGTACATTTCCGCGCTTCTTTTTTGTCTCATAAAAACAGTGGAATTATGTAAACAAACTCACAGTTCAAGGGTTTAAAATTCTGAAAATGAATGATTTTTTAAAATGTATTTATGATCAGGACTGATGTTGGTTAATGTTGGTATTTAGAAAATAATATTCTTATGCCAATATTTTTGACGCAGACATTTTTGTTCTCAAAGGACATCAAAATAACTTTTTTTTAATTTTTTTAAGTAAGACACAAAGGGTTAGAATACATTTTTAAAATGTACAAATCTAGCAATGTGAGGCGCTGCGTACCGGCCAGTTTGCGGTTATCCAGTTTGAGTCTGTTGAGCGGGTTGGTGCCGTAGAGCAACACATGGCGCTCTGTATGGACCGACTGCAGCTCCTCCAGAGTGGCTTTGCGACCACGAATAGTCTGAAGGAACAGAACATTTTTCATTTGACGTTAGTACCAAGAACATGACATTACGTGAGGCGTCACGTTATGCGCATGGCTATAAATAATGAATGTTTAACAGACAGAAAGCCAGATTGTGCTGCAACAGAATCTCACGTCCTCGTAAAGTCAACCTCTCCACTTTCACGCAGACAAATAAAATGTCATTTTTGTGACTGTGTCGTACCTCACACTGTCCCCTCAGGCCTCTCTCCTGCAGTCTGGACCAGATGCTCTGTATCCTCCCAGCATGCTCTGGGTGACTGCTGTTGTCTCCACATGTGCACTGGTGCTTCAGCATCTGAGAATCATAAACCAGGCCTGCACACACACACACACACACACACACACACACACACACAAACAGAATTCATCTCAACATATTGCACATACAACATACAGTATAACATATATATATATATATAAAAAACTCCTTTGACTCCTAGTGTCAAAGGAGTTTTTCTTTTCTCGACATCATCATACTCCAGTTGCATCAGGTGACTTTTTCCCTCCCAAATAGTTACACTTAAACATATTTGTGGCATTCAAAGTGTCACTTCACTCTCTCAGTTGGTTGCCACTTCTACATTATTTTATTACTTTCCAAGACAAAACATTAATAAACAGTAAGTTTATAAGTGCTACTTCTTTAACTTTTCCCAGATGGGTCAGGCGGTGCTTACATTTATAAGGGTTTAAACACTCCACAACATGTTTTGGACTAACGTCTACAGAGCTCTCTGACTCTTTAACTCACATGTTCCCAAGGGCAGTCGTGTTTTCATTGATCCTCAAGCCTTTAGAACACTTTTAAAACAGCACTGTTTTAGAAGTGAACTAAATTACAGTGTCGGGTAAGTTTAAGAAAAACATTTATTATAAAAAAGTGTTTTTTTTTTTTTTTAATTATTTCTTTTTATTCTCATTTTAAGAGTGCCCCCGAGGTGCAGAGCTTCTTCGTGTTAGTTTGTTTGAGCAGGACCTTCTGGGACAGCCATTCATTTTTTTATTTTACGTCACTTCAATGCATGGTGCTAGATACTGGGAATTATATAAACCATCATTGTTGGTTCTTTTATTATTAGTATTATTATTAATATTATTATTTGGGACATGACTGGAAATAAGGGGGAGTTGGGTAACGGTATGCAGCAAAGGTCCCGGGCCGGATTCAGACCATGGATGATGTTTCGCAATATGTGCTCATTCAAAAATCTGGTATTTTACACTTCTGAAATTGGACGGTGTCTTAATCTAGAAGCTCTTTACAGACATAACCTGTGAATATAATAATCATTTCTGTATGGGAACAGCTCATTTGGGATACAGATTTTAATTAAAATTTAATTTTTTTGTGCTTCATTTCTTTTTTTTCTTTTACACATGCTTTGTATATGCAAGACCAGAACATGCATATAAAATACTGGTGTCTTGTAATCCCACGGGGGAAGGGCCAAATGTTTGGCATGACACAAAATAAATAAATAGATGAATGAATGAATACACAGTATGATGAGTGATTTAACCCCTTAACCATGGAGGTACCCTAAATGTGAAATAAAATCCTATTAAGTAATATGTATTTATACAAATTATAAATAGCTATTTTAATACTGTGAAGACGTATCTGACTCACCAGTGGTGAAGCGTGTTTTGCTGCTGGGATCCTGCGCGGACAGGCTCAGGGATTTCTCGGGCAGAGTGAGAGAGGTGGAGGCCGGGGACGACTGTGTACGGGACAGGGGGCGATGGACACCCAGCCCACTACCAACCCCGCCACCGCTGCGTAACATGGGCACTGCCAGGGTCTCCATCTGTCGATGCAGCTGCTGCAGCTGCTTCTGCTGCTCCCATAGCAACGACTACAGGAAGAAGCGAGGGCGATAAAGATCAAACAAAGTCAAGTCACGGATGTAATTGTAACTAAATATTATGAACATAAAAGAAGACACAGTGAAGAGGAAAGTGTAGAACAGAAACTGTAGAAAGCCGTGGGTCTTATTCTAAATCTGCAGTGGACACTCTATGGCCCGCGGGCCAACTGCGGCCCACTGCCTGCAAATTCTTGAACTACAAAATATGGCTTGAGCATATTTCCGATAAAGTTTGTACATTGCATCTCGTAGTTTAAACACTAGAGGACAACTTCATTTTGTGAAATTATCTCCTTCTAAACCTCTTGGCGCAGAAAGCAATATCTGCCTGTTCAAACTTATTTATACATTTACATATAAGGTCATAATATTTTGTAATAGTTTAAATAAAATGGTACACAGAAATACTTTTTGTAATATGTGGGCACACCAATAAAATACTGTAATGTCAAATGTTAATCTGTTTAGAAGTGTTGCATAGTTATTTTGATAGAACATTTATTTTCTATGGCAGGTGGTTTTTTTTTTGGTCTAAAAACATTATTTCCTTGCAGTGTAACTGGTTGAAAACTACTCATTTACTCTCGTTTGGCACGTGACTCCTTATATTTTTCTGTATAGGGCCCACAATAAAAAATGTTTGGCCACCCCTGAATGTTATGAGCCTAACATTCAGTTCCATTGCTTCACATGTGGCATGCAGCTGTACATGCCGCACCAAGTGATTTGTATTCAAGACTGATATAAAGTGCTGGAAGTCACAGAACTCCCTCCAGCTTAGTGTCAATAAAATCTCAGATGGTTTAATTCAGTCGCTCCAATCTGACCTGTGCCACAGAGAGCAGTCGGGGTCTGTCAATATCAAGTTGCCGTGAATCTGGAAGTCATTTTTCACTCTGATCTCTTCCTTAAAAACCAGGTTCCTAAAAGCATTCAATACCTTCTAACAAAGCCTGACCCCTGACTGTGTGGTTTGTCTGATCAGCGACAGACACATTTCCTGAAAGAGCAACAGCTTACAGTGCATGCATCCAGTAATCATACCATGCTGAAATAACCGCTTTGATGTAATGAGTGCTTGTCAAACCTCAAAACCATGCAACAGCCACTAAGATCATGTAAGTACAAGTGTTAGGCCGCCACCTACAGGACTGTAGGATGAAGAGCGGCCGTGTGGTTTTATGTGCTTTCTGTGTATCTCATGTGTGATGCGTTTTCCAACCTGGTTGAGTATGAGTGCATGTTGCAGGTTCAGTTGCTCTTCCTGGCTCTTGGATGCTGCTGGCTCCGCCTCCCTCAGTGACTCCGCCCTCACTCTGCTCTGATAGGTTGGCTCTGTGGGCGACGTCCCGCCGCCATCCTCCGAGTCCATATCCTCAGAAGGGATCTGATGCAGTCTGGGCTTCTCGCTGGACTTAGACATCAGCTGCACATAATACATATAACTTTATTTATAAAGCACCTTTGAAAATAGAGTTCAAAAAGTCCATTGTATTATATGAGGGTTTACATTTAGAGCCAAGTCTTCAAAATTGTAGTTTTTACTATTTTCAACCGGATTTGGCCCTTTTCTCATGTTTGCCATATGGGGGCATATACAATACCAGCATTTAGTATTAAATTATCAGTCATAAAAAACAACAGTGACATTATGTAAACAAACTTGCATTTAAAAGGTCTAAAGGTAGCAAATGACACTGACACCCCGTCCATACACACTACTCTACATTACTGTTGTAGATACAGACTTTCTGAAGATATCTGAACTACGTGTGTGAGTGCATACATATAAGTGTGAGGGATATGTATATGTGTAGATATGACAAAGTGTATATTGTATGTATTTCTCTATGTTGTTGTGTGATATATGCACTGGCTGAGGAAACAAATCTCCCTCTGGGACAATACTGATTATTAATCTATTTTAGGGATTCTTTTTTACGAGTGTGTGCCTTCACATCTCCATACCTTGCCCAGGTGAGTTTGCTGTTTGAGCCTCTCCAGTAGTTGTGTGTTGTGCTGTTGTTGGAGGAGATGTGTGTGAAGGGTCCGCGGGCTCTGGGGGAGGGGCTCCGAGCGTGTTCTGCTCAGGGGCTTGTGAGGATGGGCGCCTCCGGGAGTCAGGTGGTCTAACTGGGGGGCAAATTGTAGCTGGACGGGGTCCATTCCTGGAACTGGTCAGAGACACAAAGGAGCAGAAAAACTATTAGTTTCTGTGAGCAGGAAGAGTGAGTAACATGTATGCACACACACACACACACACAATCTCTAATACACAAATAAACACACAAGAGCTACAGCAATGTCAAACTTGCAGGAGTCTGAATACAACAATGCAAAAGTAGTTTACTTGCCGATCCATCGAGGAAAATAATCACTATTCTAAATGTAACCACTGGGTGGTGCTCTAACATCTCAGACAGTAAAACTAAAAGACCTTGGTGAAAGTTGATGAAGGTATATCTGTCCTTGTGTGGCTATTAACATCTTGTGTTTGTTCTATTTCTTCATGTGCACACAATCCTAGTCTGATACGTAGATCAGTTACAGAACCTAAAAGTCTTTTTTTTTTCAATACTCTAAATTGTGGAGCTTTTGGCCATACAGGTGTGCACATGTCCAGTATACATGTGTGCAGTAAACTCGTGTGTGTGTGCATGTGCGTGTGTGTCTGCGCGTGTGTGTATCTCACCAGTGAGTAACGGAGTGTGTACCAGTCCGGAGGGCTCCAGGATGATGACAGGCAGATGAGGGTTCAGCTGCCCGGCCTGATCCTCTCTGCCCAGGGGGAGGAAGACCGTTGAGCCCCCGGCCGTAACCAGCGGCACCTGGCCGACCCTCAGAGAGGACAGCCCTCCGTCAGCCTGCACAAAGACCATTTAACAGCTTTTATAGCAACAGATAACGATCTGACCTTTTGTCACTGCTGAATTATCCGGCCGACATGGGAGGAGATTAACACATTCCAGTAAATGAGCCGGTAGTGTCTGGCCTAAATCGAGCAGATCACTCAGTCGGTCTGGAGAGAATATCATGAGATTACATCACTATTTTTGAAAGAACTGAACACGTTTGTTGCAGTTCAGTGTTTACCCTGGCGTTGGCTGGCAGTCCCAGTGTGATGGTGGGCAGAGTGGAGGGACTCTGGATGGTGAAGTTCGCCAGAGTGCCGTCTCTGAGCAGCAGCCTCTGAGCCTGAAGTGCCAAACACCAAAAATATAACACAATTATATTCAAATCTTTGAATTGAGTTGTGTTCATGAAAACACACTTTTCTAGACAAGAGGAATCTCATTTAACATGTAATAACAGTGCTGGTTGTGTATCCCACAATAAATAACTGAATGGTTTAACTTTTGTTGCACTTAAATTTAAAACTATCTTAAAATGAAGAAAGATTCAATTTAAATGTTTTGACTCTAAACCTAGATTTAACTTTAATTCTGTTAACAGCATGCACATTTAATTATTTTAATTTTGATACTCAAGCATTTCCATATTGATATATTGCCATTTTGGTTTATATTAATAAACGTGTATTTACTAAACGGAGATTAGTTTTAAATCGTGTAACAGAGCTCTTCTTAAATTTAAATCTGGATTTACTGTGAGGAGAGCCAGATTAAAGTCATTCTTGCTAGTGCAACCCAGCCTTATTTAGTAACTTATATTACTTATACATATGTATAAAAGATTTGATTTTATTAACTGTACTTTTTTATCTAATATTGTTATTCATTTTAGTCTTTGTTTATTCCATTCATTGTCTTTCCTAATGGTAATTGTGCTTTGACAACACACGTCAAATGTCACGCCAATGAAGCCTATTGAATTGAAAATAGTGTGCTGTCGTGACACTGGAAAATGATGAGTCAGCAATCTGCAGCAGGTGTGACAGAGGCTGACTTTATGTGATTAAATCAATTATGTATAAACAGCTGACAGACCCAGTGCTCCCATGCTCTTGTGTCGTTGCTTTAAACATGTCATTACTCAGCGTCTCGGCACAGCTCATGTACATGAAGCAACATCTTTTTCTTTTTTAAATCAAACTGTGCTTACTTGTTTAAATTGCTTGTGTTTAAGACAAAAAAATCCAGAATTTTTTTATTTTCTCTCCATCTATCCCATCTTCATCGTCAACCACCATAAAAGGGAACTTCTCGAAACTTCTGTGCAAATGGACCGATGTGGTGTAAAACATGGTTTAGTTATTTTTATTCCAGTTAATCTTGAGCGGATGTTTTAGTTAGTTTTACCTCGTCAATACTGTGAAAGGACTCAACCACATGATGTGTGTGTCTTTGCTCACCTCATGCGAGAGGCCGCCTGCAGATGGCAGTAGCCCGTTCTCATTGGGCAGACTGTCATTGGGAGAACTGCAGCCGGAGACAGGAGTGCTGCTGCTGCTGGGGGACGAGTCTGCAGGGAGACAGGCAGCGTGTGAGTTTAGAATATGATTATTCAACGTCATCATATTTCAATTGCGTTACCTTTTGTTACAGTAGCGAATCATTTCTTAAATCAACCACAGTAAGAAAGAATGAGAGCTCTCTGAAATGATCCCACATTAAACAACAATAATGAAATCCTCCCCCCTTCTCAGTTGTGTGTGTGTGTGTGTGTGTGTGAGTGTAATATTACCCAGTGTGTCAGGTACTCTGTGCTTGACAGTTGCCGGGGCGCTCTCCTTGCGGGTGAGCGGGCTCTTGCGGGTGTTTAGGTGTTTCTTCAGCTTGTGTTTCACCTTCAGATTGGGCTCGGACGCTGACAAATTAAGGCAACGTGAGGAATTTTACTGTGAAAATGGTTTACATCCTGCTGCTGAATGTAATGTAACAAGGATTCAACCGAATAGCACAGGTGTTGCTAATAACATTAATAATGGCTCTGTTATGCTCCCTGCAGTGTGTCCCTGCACTGTGCACGGACCCTGCAACTAAGGCAGCTAAATGGAATTCAGTCATCCTAACAGAGCCGCAAGTAACTATTATTTTCCTTGTTGATTATTTTCTTGATTACTAGATTGTTCGGTCCATAAAATTACGGAAATTGGGGAAAAATGGCCCTCAGCGTTTTCCAAAGCCCAAGATGACGTCCTCAAATGTCTTGTTTTGTCCACAACTCGAGAGATGTTTACAGTCAAAGAGGAGTAAAGAAACCAGATTCTTTTCACATCTAAGAAGCTGGAATCAGAGAATTTAGCCTGTTTTCTTCTTGGAAAATGACTCCAACCGATTAATCGACGATCAAAATAGTTTTAGTTATTAGATGACAACTAATCCATAAATCTTTTCAGCTCTAATCATTAATACTATTGTTAACACCTGTGCTTTTTTTTTCAAATGTGACCAGAGGAGCCTAAATCTCCTCTGTGAAAAAGGCCAATGAATAGACACTTAAACATAAAAACAAAAAAAGTGCAGATACTATTACAGATAGCAAGTATGAAAGATATAGGCAAACTGACCATAATGAATCTGAGTGAAAATGGACACAATACATGACTGTGATTATGAGAGGAAAGTGTATCTTCAATGTTGGTTAATGTAATAGCATTAGTATAAATGCTGCCACACTGTTACTTGAAGTAGTGACGAATGGGTAAATAAATCCATAAACAGCCAAACAACTGTTCAAAGTGCGGTGGTAAAAGATGGAGATTTGTCATTTGAATTAAACGTTTTTTTTTTTTTAAAGAGATAACCTGATCAAATCATAATTAAATTTGTCACTTAATCTTCAATGCGTGTGTTTTACCTGCTCTGCGCAGCGGCGTCCTGTCTGAACCCTCAGAAGAAGGCTGTGACGGAGACGAGCCCGGAGGCTGGGAGGACAAACTGGGGTCTGGGCCCAGCTTCCTGTGAAACACAGGACACACACACACACAACCGTTGGGGTTAATAACAGGGACGCATATCGGCACATCATCAGTATCGGCAGATAAAGGCTCTAAAATTAAATATCGACATCGGCCAGACACGAACATTTCATAAAAATACATAAAAACAAATGTAGCTCGTTTTAGATGTAAACTAAGTTGAAGTACTTTGCTTATTTTGCCCAGTAAATGTGAACATTTTGAACAGCATTGTATTTTATGTCTGCATCTGCCAGTGGGCCATCACAAAAACAATATTAGGCATATTAATATGTTAATTCCACTACAGGAGAGACTTGATGTTCTCTGCAATTAGGTTTAAAAAATCTGTGCGTACATCGCCATCGGCCAAAACGAGTTTATCAGACATCGGCAAGAATCCAATATCGTGCATTCCGAGCATTGAAATAATATCACATATGTTCGGAGTTTATTCGAAATCCAGATTTTAGACGACAATGAATCAAAGGCTAATATTAAACGGTGTGTCGTAGATTCAGACATGCAGCGTAATCAATGTGTTCATGATGCATATTCATTTAGCGTTTTTGATATTTTCATTTTGTGCTCAGTTTACGTGTATTTTGTGTGTCACCTGTATGCCACAGGAGCCGCCGTCAGAGTGTTGGAGTTTGTTCTCTCCAGCGCCTGTTTCTGCTTCTTAAGAATCACCTCCTGGAGCTTCTGCTTCACCAGGGAACTGGCCACTGCACCTGTCAATCAATAACACAAACTCTAAAGAAGGACTCACCAACTGCTTCATCAGAAAAGACGGAGCGAGGAAAGGGCCCAGCTGAAGGCGCAGTGTGCAGCACATAATCATCAACACTGTGGAGAGCCTGGATGCGTTATTTGTCGGCTCAGCTGCAGCGCATCATGTTCCAATTTCTCACGCTTATAACAGTCCAAATTTCATGAAAATCGGTTCAGATATTAAGCGAGTTACAGACTCTCAAAACGACCTATGTGGCTGTTTTTGGAAAGTGCCAATGTGTATTCAACATCCAACAAGTTTGCGAGACAAACGACGATCTTTGGCGTAAAAGGTCAAATGTGAACAGGGGTTAAGTCAGACGGACGTCACCCTTTACACACTTTGTCCCTGCGATGTTATTGCTTAAACACAGCCGCGACAGCCGATATGTTACAAGGGCTTGAGGTGCGAAATTGAATACTGATCTCTGCTCCCATTCACACATGACCCCACGCAGGAAATGCTCCTGGACGGGATAGACTGCATGTTCGGAAGGGACTTACGTTCCCTTACGTTTGCTGCGATTTCTGTGTGTGCCTGCGCGTGTGCACACAGAGGTGACGGTTGGTGCTCGGAGTGATCGAGTCAATATTGACCCAGTGACTTTATGTGCTCAGACCCAAAAGCTATATTTAACTCCACTATTGTAGCTCCGCTTGTCAGGTTATATTTAGCGCTCGTCTCAAAGCAAAGCGCGTTGAAAGCGTGAGTGACACTGTTCAATAAAGATGAACACCATCTCTTGCGGGGACTTTCCTCTCTGGTCGCGATTGGCACTCAATTATTTTCAGCGCTGTGGAAAAAGATTTCTATGACATGTAAAAATAAAACAACAACTTCAAATGTAAACTGAAAGTCGGAGTAACATACTTGCTGTTGTGTGTGTGTGTGTGTGTGTGTGTGTAGACTCACTCTGTTGACTCTTGTCTTTGTGCTTCAGCTGCTGCAGCTCCTGCTGTTTCTCGTGGTGCTCCTGCTCTCGCCTCCTTTGCTCCATATTAAACTAAAAAAAAAAACTTAATGTAAATATAACGTAGACTATTTATTTATTTATTTTTTTTTTTAAGAAGCTAGCTGAAGTCTTTAAACTGACAGTTAGAATTGTATTCCATCTCCATGTTTTATATCCTTTACCCGGATGTGCTGGTGCAGTTGCTGTTGGGAGAAGGAGGTGCGGGGCTGAGGGGAGAATGGGGTGAGGAGTAGAGGCGGGTGCAGCGGGGTGAGGAGCGCCGTGTCTGAACCAGGGCGCATCCCCCGCTCTCCCACCCGGAGGTCCATGGGAAACAAGGCCGCACACGACACTGGCACTGCCGCCGAGGAATCTGGGAAAAGAGAGGGAAGAGGGGTGAGGGGAGGTGGAGGTGGAGGTGGAGGAGCGGTCCATTTACACAACACTCCGCTGGAAACCCTACCTGACGAACAACGAGCACATGTAAACAGAGGCTGAATGAGCCAGTGTTTGGAGAACAACAGTATTATGGTTTCGCATAACAGATACTTTGCAGTTACAACGAGTTAGCAACATATCAATCATTCTGGGAGAACTAACTGCTGTATATGAGCAGGCGAGACAAACAAACCTAACTGAACATATTGTGTAGGTTCATTCAGCGTCAGATAAAGTACAACTGTCTGGTAATTCAAGTCACTGTGACAGTAATCTATACTTAGGACAAACAGTTTACTGTAAACTGGGTGTTGGTCTTTATCATAGCAACCATACATTTAGAGTGTGTATAAGATGTGCATAGCTTCCCTACCATTGTCATGTAAAGGAAATCGATGAATGATGTTTGCATGCTGAAATAAATTGTCTTTATTCCATCATTTTTTTTACACTTTTTCTCCTCTTCTGTAGTAGTTGCTTGTTAATTTATTAATTCATTTTTTTTTTTTGCTGTTTTGTTTGTATGTTTTATTTTGCTCAGTGTTTTTACCTTTCTTTTACAATGTGTTCTTATATATTTGCAAAGATATATAAAAAGGTGTAGGATGAAACGGTATGAAAGGTGTAAAAACAGAAAGAGTTTTGAAATACTCAATGAAAAAAAAAAAGAGGACGTTTGACTAAAAGTTTCGTGTCTTTACTGAGAACATTTGGTAAAAAAAAAAAAAAAAAAAAAAAAAAAGATGAGTTACATGGCCTCTCTAGCACCCACCCAAACAGGATACTGAGCCCCAAACTGCTTCAGCAGAAATGATTCAAAATGAGCGATGACAATGAACCGACAGCGATGAAATCAACTGCTGATCATAAGGAGGGTTTTCTTTTCACAAAATGAGATCAAACCAATTCAATATCAACTGTATGTCTCTCTTAACTAACATCTTAACGTGTACAGTGACAAAATGAGAAGTCTTAGTTTTCTTTGTGTGAAAAACTCACTCTATCTCTATCACACACACACACACACACACACACACACACACACACACACACACACACACATACACATACACTTAATTTCCATGCTCTCTGCATGCTGTTGGGGTTATTTGCATTGCCTGTCTGAGTCAATGGGAAAGATTGCCTCATCTGACGCTAAAAAACAGGATCCAGGAAAGGAACAGCTTGGGAAAAGGCTGGGGGTGGTTTCTGTCTATGAGACACACACACACACACACACACATATTTGCACACACTCCATAATACAGATGCAGTTGCATAGGCACAAAAAAATGCTCTGCACTGACACATACTGACAGACACACAGCTGTTAACAAATACAGACATTCACATGTGTCCCACCACTCGCATGAACACACACACACACACACACACACACACACACACACACGTCTCTGCAAATGAATATACATTTATTCATACTTCAACCCGCACGCACGAACACGCACGTACCGTAAAGACATTTACACACATTCACATGCGGCGCACTCATACACAGCTGCACACACAGGACAGGCTTGAGCAAACACCTATTGCACAAACCTGCCTTGAACCAAAACTTTAAAACACACACACAGAGCGAGCCTTGAAATAACTTGGTGTGACATCATCTCCGCGCTGCAGCGCCTGGCGCTCAGATGTCAGGCTGCAGTGTGTGAAGTAAATGTCACTCACATGGCCTGATGCCAACAGCAGCACTGGAAATGGCTGAAAGGGAATAGAAAAGAATAGAATAAAAAAGACGGATATGTTATTGTCGTTGATTTTACCAGCGAACACACACACACGCACACACACACACACACACACAGTGAGCTTGGGTTGCTGTGGGCTCATTAGTATTACTGTTTGGGCTAATGTGACAGAGCAGCGTGTGTGTGCAGTGTCAAAACTCCTCCTCCATATTAGGAGGTACGAATTCAGAGAGACGGTCTGAATGCCGAACGTGGATGGAATGATAGTAATCCCTTGGCAAACACACAAACACACACAACCAGCTATGCACACATATTCTCTGTAATGACAGAGGAAAAGGAGAGGAGAACATGCTTCTACAAGGAAACAAAGGCTGCTACAGTACACACACACACACACACACACACACACACACACACACACACACACA
>CALSCE010009645.1:11205606-11248511 GCA_943593645.1 Bovichtus variegatus
AATGATTTGAAGTGAGCTGAATGATCTTGCTTGGTTATCAGTGGTGAAAACAGTGGTGACTTGGTGACTGATACACACTGATGGTGGTGGTGGAGAGACTGGTAGCTACGAAAAAAACTGCAATCTGCAGCAAAGGCTTTTCCGTTGATAAGCACGAGAGATTATCTGCTTTTCCTGCTGAAGCCTGAGTCTACCTTGCAGACAGAAGACCATTTGATTTAACTGGGCAAATGAGACACAAAAAGTTCAGGGTGAACACAACTTTGATTATGTTTTCTGCTGGATAAAGAGAGATTCCCAAATTCACTTTCAGTCCAATAACTTGGTTTAAAATATTTTAAAAAATGCATTTAATAAATTCTAAAAGACAAACCAGTCATGTCACTAAACACAAGCATCTTTTCTTCCCCGTTCAAAAAGTCTTCAGCACTACCTTAGTCTCTTACTTCATGTTCTTATTTTGATACATATACATCTATATACATCTATATATATATAGATGTATATAGATATATACACATTTACTGTATATATACACACACACTGTGAATCTATCTCTGTACTCTTTCTTGCTTCCTTTCAATTTTTTCATGTTATTTTTTCTATCTACGTTCATTCCTTGGTAAAAGTTAACGTGTTCCAGGAAAGGCAGCTTCATGAATATGCACAGTCACACTCGGCTGTCTGCACGGACAACAAAGGAAGAAGACATTAACATTCCTGCACATGCTCTGCACTCTGGTCTGGGATGAACACACACACACACACACATGCATAGACACACAAAAGACAAAAAAGAATCCATAAATAAAGGTCTTGGACAAACCTCGATACATTGACACTGAAACACATAGACGGACGGCCCTTTTGCAAACACTAACACTTGTGCGTGGCTATGGAGCAGAAATAACATTTTCTGCTTTTAGAAATGGTTCAAGTTGCTGGAAAATCAATCATTACCTCTGCCAAAGAGGTTATCTTTTCGGCTTGGTTTGTCTATTTGTCTGCCATCTTACGATTTACGGAAAAGCTACAGGCCCGATCTACATGAAACTTTGTGGAAGGGTGTACCATGGGTCAAGGAAGAACCCATGAAATTTCGGAGCAGATCCGAATCACAGGGCGGACAATTGACTTATGTTTAACTTTTGTTAATATTGCATTCATGTGGTGTCGGAATAATCAGAAAAATGACTTCCCGACAGAACAACAACTCGGAAACCGATATCACCGATTTGCACTGAGCGATAAAATACAGCACATCTTGTTTGAAGCGTCCATGTTGTTTCCACAGCACGACTTAAAGCTCATGAACACGCTGAAGTCGGAAGAACTGCTTTCTAACTCAGGAAATCTGAGGAGCTAGTGAATGCACCATTGGCGGAGATCTGCGCGCTCCGAGTGCTATTCTAGTCATGATTTGTTACAGAGTTGAGGCACTTTCCACAATTTCCTTTTGATTCAGCCATAGGTTGGTAAAATGCTGATTGCTCCAGTTTAAAGCTGAAGCAATTATTACTTGATAATTGATTAATCATTTGTCATTTTCTTTAAGAAAAATGCCAAAAAATCCTCCCGGCTTCTAGCCTCTCAAGTGGGACAACTTGGCCTTTGGAAAATTGTGATGGCCATTTTTCTAGAGCGAAATAGCAACGACAGCAGAATTAACAGTAACCCAGACTACAGAACTACCAGCTGTGCACATGGGGAGAAATGACCCAGGGCCGTGTTCATTAAGTTTCCTAGTACAAAGAGTTGTTCCTAGTGACATAATTCTAATAATACTGTTGGAATTATGTCGTTATCTAAGAATTTCGCATTACAGTTAAGACTAGATCCCGGTAAAGATAAAAGTTATTCACAAAGCATCTTAGCCCTTAAGAACTTAAGGGGCCCTTAAGAACTAAGAGGCTTAAGAGTTTCTTAAGAATTGGAGAAAATGGCTTGTTCTTTAGTTTATGGTAGATTTACAGGGCAACCAACGCTGCTACTTATATAGACTGGCCAGCAATCACAGTTTACTGAATTACTGAAAGTGGAGACATTTTCCCGTTGTTATTATCAAATAGATTAACACCTAAAGTTCACAGCATGGTAAATCAAAAGCAAATAAATATACGATGAGCATTTGATTAGGCTGCAGCGCAAATAGGCCTGTTTTCAAACATTTTTTAGGCAACTTTAAGTAAGGCTTATCATTTATTGAACAGAGATGCTCATTACATAAATTAGTACTCATAATTACATTGTGTCTTAATAGAGACTAATTTCCATGATTAGGCCTATTGATTTCCATGTCCATTCTATGCCCATCCTGCTGCTGCTCGGAGCTACACGACTTCCCTAATCGTAGTTACCATGGTCTGAACCGAAAACAGCAGCCTGGAAATAAATACGTGTGGTACTTGAGATTTCGGGTGTTCAGTTGTTTTCACTTCATTAAACTGTACTAATAACTATTTGGCAGTGTACAGTTCATGGTTTGTTTTAAGCTAACGTTAGCAGGCACTGCGCCTCATACTTTCAACCTCTGTCTGATCGGGGCCTTAGGATCTCTACGGGGTACTGGTATTTGAATTTATTTCCATTTGCCAGGAAAATATATCAGACATTAGTTCGACATATGTCACACGTTTAATATAAGATACCTTCGGTGTATCATAGCACATCTCGGCTGTGTCACTGTGCGCACTGCCTGCTAACGTTAGCTTAAGTGAAAGTATAACGTTAAAAAAGACGGACTATGTGCACACTGATAAATACGCACAGTGCATGCTCATAAATCCCTGCATGCATGTCATTGTGCATCTAGTATACTTACTTACTACTCCTTTACTTAGTCCTTTACTACACCTTGTGATATTGAACATATACAACCTGTTTGCAAAGTTTACTGCACAACATCTCCAACTATTCCCCAACACTTTCCACGTCTCTCTGCAGTACCGTTGTCTGTTTTCTGCACACCGATGTGCACACCCACAGACAGACACAAACACAGACCCACATTAAATAAACATGCATTGTGTCTCTCTCTTCCTCCACTTCAACAGGTTGTTGAGATTAGCCTGAATCTGTAAACGTCACAGGAGACCATTCATCATCAACATGCACACTCGCAGTCAAATGTAAAAAGGCAGGAGTCAATCCAGATGAGAGGAGATCCTATTTCTTCTGCGCTAACAACAGGCTATCTGATCCGAGGTCAGTGTCAGTCACCTCGGTGATCTGGAGTGAATGTGAGCCGTCCATTACTCCTTGCTGCGCGTTAGGTCCGACAGTATCAAAATACGCGAGGTGTCTGGTTGGAAAACTTGTCATTAGAGCTATAGACTATATTCAGTATCACAGATACTGAATATTTACTCAGTGTGAATTTGATTTCTATGACCGTGGGAACCCTGGCCAAGGTTTCTGGTGGTGTAGCAGTGGGGGGGGGGGACTGAGGTGAACATTTATGGTCCTCCCTACCACTCCCAAATGCCACAGGAATAAATCCTCAGAAAATTATTTCATCAACTCCAGTCAATTTCAACAGGATTAAGTGTGTCTACGTGTATGTGCTTGTGTGTATGAAAGAGAGGGGGTGCAGACTGCGGCTGGAGGCCAATAGCAGACCGATTACCCAGCTGACCACAGCAAGGAGCCTTTAGCTTAAAGGTTAATACAACATACATTGATTTGACACACTACTAAAATGTTAAGGACAATGTTACCTCAGGCCACACCGCATACACTTGCACACAAGCCTCTCTGTGCCATTTACACCAAATATGTGCAGAGAAACAGAGAAATACACACAATAAACAGACAGTAAAAGTACTGAACTGCACACACACACACACACACACACACACACACACACACACACACACACACACAGTGCCATGGGCCCCCTTGGAGAGCATTATATTACATTACCCCTGACATATCAAGTGATTTCATGCACCTAGAGGCAGGACAATAGAGCCATTTGTTCAGCAAGTCAAAAATAGCCGCCTCCTTCCCTGCCGTCTACTATTACTACCATTACTAACACAACTACTGCACAGCTTGCGTCTGCACTGCATTTTGGCTTTAAAGGTCCCCATAGTTCAAAACGACCATAATATATCAGCAGAGGTTAATATGATTGTTGATCAGTACGAGTAAGTCAATCACTTGTTTTGGGGGGGGGGGCAGCTACTGGGATGTAATGACTTTTGGAACAAAAACGCTACATACACGGGGAATTCAAGACAGAGCGTAGTGTTGAATAAATAGTGTAGTAACTGCAGCAGTGTTACCATTCCAGGATGTTGTTTAGTAATATATTACCACTGTGCTCAATGAAGACTAAACCTGTTGATTGAATGAGGTCAGGTTACTCAGACATATAAAGTAGTGAGTAGTGGCAGGAAAAAGAAAAAAAAAAACATTAAACCAGAGTTAAGGCTCTGTGCAATAAAGCGTCGTCACTCATTCACGCCCTCTAATCAGAGCATATCCCCAAAAAGTACTTTTTGACTTTTTCCTGCATATTGCCAATGAAGTTTTGCCTCGAAAATGTTATGTATAAGATATGAAATAATGTACTTGTATATCAACTTAAATGCTTCACTAGCTGAAACAATTAGTCAATTAATGTTTTAGTTGATCAAATTACAATTAATCTGCAACTATTTCATTAATCGAGTTATTGTTTTTTGGTTTGTTGTTATTGTTTGAAGAAAAAATGTCAAAAATGCACTGGTTCCATCTTCTAAAGTGTGAATGGTTGCAGGTTTTATTAATGTGCTATGATATTAGACTGAATATCTTTGGCTTTTGGACTGTTGGTCAGACAAAAATTTAAAATTTCAATGTGTGAACTTGGGTTTTGGGGAATTGTTTTTACTATTTTATATTATTAAAAAAAATCATCAAGTAATTGAGAATATAATTAACAGATTTTTATTTTTTTAAATGGTTAGTCGCAGCCCTAATTACATGTTTTCTTCACTGTATGTATCCTCCCTTAGTTCTTTCTATCATTCCTACTGTATCTACTGTAACTAACGTTTCCTCTCTCAGCCCTCCCATTCAGCACAAAGCGTTGACAAAAAGAAGCTAAATGCCTGGATCAGCTGACCCAAGTGTTTGGAAAGCAGGATCAGGAAGAGGATATGTGATCTCCACTGCAGCTATTACAATCATGCCTGTTGTTATCTGGCCCTAAAGTTTCTCCCTGCTGTGTTTAGTGAGCCAGAGAGGAACAGAATGAAATATATTCAGAGAAGAAAAAGAAAACATGGACAGGAAGTGTACTGTAAATGTGCACACTACATGAAAAAAAAAACAAACATGTGTTAAGTCTTTTTCGAGAGCTTTAGGAAAACCTTTGCGGTTACTGCAGAAGTACCAAGAAGAACATACGTGGTGAGTAATCCTGGTGGCCTGCACGTCTATTATAGCAGTCCTGTGGAGTTTAAAGGGCTGTTTGAGCTCTAGAAGCTTTTAAAAAAAAAAAAAACACATCTGGCCCACACTGCTGCCACCTTAGACTGATAACCAGTCTCCAGCTTCAGAGACGACTGGCACCATGCGCTTCACACCAGTGAAAATGCTTTAATGTGAGGTTATACAGTATGTGCGTATGAGAAAGCAGAGAGACGACAAAGGCGAGAGAGAGCCAGTGTCGGTTGCCATGCGTGGACAACACACATGTAACCAGACCCTACAGCCACGGCCATGACCTCACCAGGTCTTTGCACACGCACACACACAGACACACACACACACACACACACACACACACACAGACAGGGGCACATAGCGGGTCCTTGGTTAGCATACAGTCAGCGGAGCCTGGCACAGCGAGAGCCGGCTCCCATTCAGAGAGTCATGCATTGTAATCCTACACAGTGTGATCACACAGGCATGCTTCACACTGGAGAATGCTAATCTAAACTAAAAGGCAGGACACAAAGAAACAGCCGGGTGACTTGTTCCTGATGGGTGGAGCAGCGGATCAAATACATTTTGATCTCAGGTTGAAGAAGAAACCTTTTGAAGTCATTTTTCAGGCAAAAAGGGCAGACAATTTTGTTTTCAGCCTCTCAAATAGGAAGATTTCCTGCTTTTCTCTGTTTTGTATTATAATAAACTGAATACGTTTGGGTTTTTAGAAACTGGGATGAATTTTTCATTTTTTTCTATTATTCAGTAAATAGAGAAGATAAACAAAGATTAATCGATATTGAAAAAAATCATTTGTTGCAGCCCTACTAAAGTTTTTATATAGGGAGAGGAATAACAATGGAGAGAATTTGCCACAAAGATATACAACTGCTGCAGTCACGATGGTAATTGATGGATATTATAAAGAAAGGCATTCTCAACATGCCTGTTGTAGCCTCATATTAAGCTGTTAGATTTTCTATAATGCAGAGTGAGAGAGATAAGTGTATAAGGGTTAGCTCAGGTTCTTCACATCCTTTATCATACAAGTAATCAATGTTGACATTTTCTTTGTGCCATGACCATGACCACATTCAAATGAAAATACAGCAATTACGAGACAAATGAAAAACACTTGCAACTGAAAATTTGTGGGAAAGTATTTTTAAGAAATAAGTTTGTATATTTCCAGATGTTTCTCATGTTTGTTTCAATTGCCAAAGAAGACATTTTTAAGATTTAATGCCAGGATTTTTAAGATAAACCAGATCACGAAGAAGAAGTCACAAATTAATATTGAAAACACTAGATACTAGCACCATTGGCAGACCCCTAACATTTCCCGCAAGACTAATTATAATTCATGATTACATAGCTTTTCAGAAAAATAACTACAACTGGGCATTTTTCACTGTTAGCCAAAACCAGCAAAATGTTTAATATCTTACAATTTGTACAACATTTTGACACTTCTGCATGACCTGCAGCAAACCACATTTCTAAACCCGGCACATGAAAAAACTGCGGGCCAAGTACATCTTTCCAACTAGGCCAACACCTGTTCTGTACTTTACTGAACTTTTTCTGAGAATTAAACAGCTTAGATCATTCTGTACTGGAAAAACTGCTGTCACCCAGGCGGTGTAATGTGTGCATACGCTGTAAAAAAAAAAATAAAATGTTGTAAAGAGGACAAGATGTAGTACTGAGGGGGTTGACTGTAGACAAGCAGCATTTTTCCACACAAATGTTTCAGCGCTGACGGCTGTGACCTAACTTTAACACGTTTAACTAACATTTTACCGACTAGTTATTCCGATACAGTTGGCTTTTAATACATTCTGTTTAGAGTTTAAAAGTCCTACCTGCCACCGCACGAAATATGTCGTCCTGTCCGTCTGTCTTTATGATGTTCCCCGAGGTTGCTGATTCCATATGTGGAGGCAAACAGAAAAAAATTTTTTAGTGAAATGCAGCTCATATAAACAACATTAAAACATAATGAAGAAGAAAAAAAAAAGAACCATATGTGGCAGCTCGGAGCTCAAAAGTAATTATGTTGCTTATCTAAAATTCTCCTTTTCAATTGTGAAAATGTCAATTGCAGAGCACCATAAACTGCCCCAGAGAAGTTATTGCAATTCCTGCTGGCTGCCAACAGAGGCAGATAAAAGTCACAGATGACTCAATGCTGCTTTAAGGTTTGTATTAGCAGACTTGGCCACCTGATGGGTGCGGCTGGGCACAATCTTGTGATGTAAGCCTCAACCCTCTGGTCGGATATATCACACGGATCTGGACACACACACGCGCGCGCACGCACACACACACACACCCATACATACACATACACACATACACACACACACACACATAAAGCGGAAAAGTAGGTTGTATATTCTTTTTTCTGAATAATGTTTCACATTTCTGTGTGTACGTGTGTGTGTGTGTGTGCGTGTGTGTGCGCGCGCGTGTGTTTGTGTGTGTGGTGACCTGTTGCTGCCGATGCTGGTTAACATCTGTTCAGCTGCAAACAAGCTAATAGGGGGTCAAACACCAGGGCCAGAAGTGAGTAATAGTTAAATAATAATAATAATAATAATAATATGCGAAATCACAATAAGAGCGCTAAAACAATCCTGAAGGGACAAAAGATAAGTTTGCATGTGCAGCGTTCTTCAGTTTTACTAACGCACTTGCGCGTGTCACTGTTGTGCGCTCGTGAGCAATTCAAACAGAGCAAACACCTGCGCAGGTACCAGCCATGGATTAACCTAGCAATGCAAAGCTCCGACACAAAAAAAGCAAACAAAAAAAAAAACCCCAGCACATTTAACAAGTAAAGGGCACAGAAGTAACTCCCAGCTGTCCCCGCAGCAGACCGTGTTGCCTACCTTGTAAGACAGAACCCGCTGACACCCAACAGCCTCCCGAAAAAGTCCCAACTCTCGAAAAAAATAATCCAGCTAAACAAGTCCTCGTGCATCCAAAGAGAGCGGCGAAAAGCCGACGGGACGGGAGGTGATGGTGAGATCCGCTGGCGTTGTCAGCAGACGGTACAGAGGAGGAGGAGGAGGAGGAAAAGAAAAGAGACTTATCGGAGGCAAGTTGCAGAAAAGAAAAGTCCAGCCCCTCAAGTCCTTCCCCCTCCCCTCCGCTCTCCTGCTGACAGAAATAGCAAAAGCAAGGCGGGCCCCACCAAAAATAGATTTGACTACACACGGACCTTGAGGACTATTGTTTTCCTGCACCGACTGACTCCCATTGGGTGCTCACTGCAGCCAATCCGCGCTTGGCTCCTTATAACTTGTTCGACGGTCTTAACTTGACTCAATTAAAAACAATGGCCCCTACACTGTGGCTCCATCTGCTGTCAAAAAACCTCGAAGCCAGCAGCTGTTATAGCACCAGGCACAGTGGTGTGGTTCTTTTTTTGGGGGGGGGGGTGGGGGTGGTCGTTTAACTTTTCATGCCCTTGAGTGCTCAACTTCCCTTTTGCACTCCGCTCTCCCAACGTTTGTGCACATAATTTAAACATTTTTTCACGAGGGAAATATTTCCAAAGATTACAAACCAATACTGTTTCACTCACAGTATGTTTTATTTTTTTTATTTTTTAAAGGGTGTTTTTTTAAGACCAACATGCCACACTTCCGAGATGAAGCATGTGCTAGTGAGTCAGCTGCTTACAAAGGAACAGTAACACTGCCTTTACTTGTCCATTGTATTGGTCCCTGAGCTTGTAACATCCAGTATGACATAATGCATACAGACAGTATGTGTAATGGACAGACTGGTCTGTCTGTAATCTTATCACCCATTGTGCTAATGTCTCTCAAAACGAAACCATACAATTAATTGTTATTTTGGTGGAAGGGGGCACCTTTAAAACTGAACTGAAACTGGTATAAATAAAGGTTTCTAAAAAAAAGGATCATGCCTGTAAAGCCTACAATCATTCTCAGGAAACAGAATCTAGTTTGGTTTCCTTATTCATTTGGATTTCCTGTTCGTGAACATGCTTTGGTGCCTATAGCTGCAATCGTCTCAAATGGTACCCTAAAAATATATTGCGATATCTTTTCATTTAAAAATAGAATTCTATAAAGCTTTTACTAATCAAAATCAACGTTCAAGTGAACACCGCCGCTTAATAATATAAAAGCATGTACAGTATGCTTCCATCCGGTGAGATCAATTTGTACATTTGATCGACAGCCACACTGAATTAATACATCTGCGGTGGGGACCTCACTTTTACTCGTCTCCTGAACATTGTTTTCACGTTGTCAACAACAGAAGAAGAAAGACTGTTGGCAGGTCACTCATGAGGAAATGTTTGGAATACTTTCTGTGGGCCTAATAACAATGTCATATATTGTTGAGCCCATTGTACGGCTTTACTCCCTACTGCACGTTTCATTCACTGAAAGGCCTGCACCGTGCCACAGTGCAGTTGTAATGCATCAGATTAAAACTGTAAATCATTTACTCATATGGTATAGGATTAAAGATTATGTCAGTATAGAATCCAAGCTAGTTCAAGTCTCTTCTGAAACAACCCCCCCACCCCCTCCTCCTCCTGTAACACTGTTACTGACTGGTCCACACAGCAACATTTGGACACTTTTGTGCTATTTGATCTGCAAATCAATTTTAAATATTGCAAAGTTAACCACAGTCAGATGATTCTTTGAGGGCCCATTATTAGATATGGAAAAGTAGATCTAATCATGGTTGCTGATGGCTAGGAATGGATATTGCTACCATATGGAAAAAGCCCATTTGACTTCTGTAACCATGGCATGCATAATTCCAGAGCACAATCAAAACTAGAAGGCCGCTCGGAAAAGCGCAGAGCTCCGCCAAGGCCATGCCCTATCGCGCAATGTTCACAAAAGTAAAAAAAAAAAAATTGTGCTGCTTTTTTAATAGTAATACTTTGTTAATTTACAGCATTATGGGAATATCTGTACTCTAATCTAAAGCAATTGTTGTTATCAAGTACGTAGTATCGTAAAAGTTATTGTTCTTCATTTTACAGTAGAAACCTCCATTGCAGCCATTGATACAGTATCAATGCCTGGCAGTAAAATAGTCATAAATTGGTACAACATCTTCACTATAGCTATAAATACACTAACATTATTGTGTTTCATCTTAAGTTGTATTGTTATCATTACCTCCGCCAAAGGAGGTCATGTTTTCGGTTCGCTTTGTCTGTTTGTTTGTTCGTCAGCAGCCTGACGGGTTTACATTACTGGTCCGATTTTCATAAAACTTGGTGGAAGGGTGTAGAATGGGCCGAGGAAGAACCCATTCAATTTTGGGAGTGGATCCGAATCACGGGGCAGATGCACGCATTTTTTCCCCCCTGTACTACAGAGTGACTGAGACGTCAGGAGGAAGCTCTGAGGTAATATGCTTGATAAGATTTGGCAACAGTTACTTTAAAACCAGGGATGTGGTGGAAGGTAAATCAAACCACCTTGTGTGCTGGCATATTCATTTACATGGTTGAGTCATAAAAGACACCGTAGTCAATCCTGTAAATGTCAGAGAAAAATGTCCACACGGATGCTTTAGATTTTTGGTTATATGTATGGTTTTCTTTTCCTTGTAATAATGACTGGAGGTCATATAGGCAACACTTTTGTACCTCGCACACACACGTGTTGTAACTACTTTGGACAGGGAATAAAACCAGCTCATTCTCTGCATTTCTCTGACATCGCAGGCACAAATCTTTACTTGCTTTTGTCAGACCACGTAGCTCAGGGGCCCATGTAGGAGGAAGCAGAGCAGCCTGTCTGTGCAAGTGTTCAAGCACACACACATAAACACACACACACCTACATTACATACGTTACTGTGGTAGCTTACTATGACGTCTTTTTTCTGGTCTGTATCCTTCCTAGAATGAAGAGGCTGTTTGCTGTTAGCAGCCACCACACTGAGTCACGTACACGCTTTAAATACGTCACGTATACACATATGATGAGGTGTGGTCAGCAAGGTAGAAGACCTCGGGCCTTCCTCTGTTTAATAATAGATTCAGTAACATCATAAAAATCAATATACGCCCTGCAACATCAAAATAATTCCAACATTTTCATGAACGAAGAAGTTCACATATAGAAATAAAATAAAGATGAACAGCTACAGTCATTCGTTGTGATTACTGTCTTAAAATGTTTTTGCATTATGTCAGAGGTACTTTTTTCTTATTTTCGTGCAACTCTATCTCTTCCCTGCGTTTCTGAAATTAACTATATCTGCATACTACGGTTTTACACTTTTTGAGGCAGAAACTTTTTTGTTTTGAGTTTCACTAGCGCTTCTCAGTGTTTTCCCCACTTTCAACCGTCCTCTTGTTTCCACTGAACACAAGCATGTGTGAGTGTTTTATCCTTTTTTCCGATCTCGGCGTCAGCCAGGTCAACGACCAATATTGAAACCAAGAAGCATGCGTCTCTCTTCTGCTGGTGGTGCTCATCGTCCGCTCGCTCACCCTCGGGTGCCTCTGTGAACAGGGGGAACCCAGCACCGTTCCCAGAAACCCTCGGTGTGTGGGTGTACAGAGCCACATAACTGTGTGTGTGTGTGTTTTCTGCAGTGTGACATGTGTGTGTGTGATTGCATGTCTTGTTGTGCTTTGACATGAAGTGTGTGTGTGAGCATATATACGTGTACGTGTGTGTGTGTGTGTGTGTGTGTGTGCGCGCGTGTGTGTGGTTAGTCCATTCAATTACACAATCTACCATGCAGTCTGAATCACATCCGGTTTCGAGCTGAAAATAACAAAACCACAGGGTGACAGAAAAGCAGCGCAGCAGGCAACCGCCCACAGGGAGAGAGGAATACACACATACACACGCACACACGCATATAGTATACACACACAGTCACACAGTCCGGCACTGGTCAGTTAGTACTTTCCACAAATAACATTTATTTTATATGAAAAGAGCTTTGCTTTACATAGCTGGAGCCTCATTACAGAGACATTATCACTGCTTGTCCTATCTCAACTTGTGTTTCAAAGATAGGAAAAATGTTCCTATGGCAATTCCAAAAACTCATGGCTGTGTCCTATCCCATCTCAGACCTCCTATCTTATCTTGACTTAAGGAACCCTAACTACAACTGTAAATTAGATTCTTCAATCGGCACTGCTTGCCATGCCTGTATCTATGTTTATGCACCGGCAGGCCACTCGAGATGGACAAGCCAAAAATCAACAGCTCTCATTAATCATTGACTAGCTAGCATGCTATCATGGGGGAAAAAAAGATTGATCTGTACAGCCACTGGCAGTGCTCCATGCCTCTTTGTAAGCCTCTACAGGAAAATGATTCGCCTTGGCAGCTGGTTTGGCAGTTATTGTCAGGATTCCTAACTTTGGACAATTCTATTATAGATAAGTTCCTATCATAAGAGAACATAGGATTTCTTCCTAATTGCAGAAGGAAACATGTTTCTGTAACACCAAAAATAATAAATGTCATCCTAAACTGAGATAAGATAGGATTTCAGACTTACGAGCAAATAACTGCCCTGATTTTCATGAAACTTGGTGGGAGAGTGTAGTATGGGCCAAGGAAGGACCTAATACATTTTGGAGCGGATCCGAATCACGGGGCTAATTATTTTACCCTTATAGATACAGCATTGGTGGAGGTCTGCGCTCCCCGAGTGCCCTTCTCGTTCCAAAATATATTAGTTAGTCCATATATGAGGCTATTGACTTTTTATGAGAAAACAAATATCAGTCAGTCCTTGCTGTCTACTGTGAATACAAAGGAAATCCCTGCTAATTTGTCAAGTGTCAAGTTGGAATCAAGTTTTGAGAAACACGTTTAGTCAAACCTTAATGTAAATCATACTGAAATGACACTGTTAAAAGCAGTTGAGTAGCTTTTTGTCAGTACGATATGGAGCAGGATGTGGTCAACTGTGTGCTAAGCAGTTGCCTCCCACCTGCAGAGATGTAGTTCTGCTACAACACGACATTTGACACAAGAAGAGAACTTTCACCAAATAAGAAAGTGTGTACAAAACTAAATTGAAATCCTCACAAAATGACAGTTATAAGAATATACTAGGGCTTACAGAATGCATAAAGCAAAGGAGTAGAATATGTGTCTGAGGGTTTCCAGTTACTAGAGCTGGGTATCGAATCTCAACACTTTTTTTGGAGCCAAAATGTGCCTGTCTAACCAAATATAGAAAAGTGTGGCTATAGAAAAGAGCGGGCATGAATGTCTCAATATTTCTTACTCATTGTTTCATTAGATTGCTACTTTATTTTTTTAAATATGTTATTTAGGACATTTGTTTTTGTAGAAAGAAATGCTGATATTTAAAATACAATACATTATTTTGGTATCAGTACCCAAAACCAGATATCATATCAACAGAAGGGCGTACACATGTGGTAGAAATATCCAGCAAAAAGTAAGTTGTCCCTCTCAATAATTTTTAACAAACACTAAATATATCCAGTTCAGTGTCTAGTCAATGTATTTGGTGCAGATCTTGAAATATCATGACTTTATTCTCACTAAATTACAACTTTATCATCGTAACATAACTTTTTTTCGCAAAATATTACGACTTCCCCGAGAACACATGTGGGATATATGCTTTTAATGTGCAGAAAGTTTTGAACACAAGCAGAAAACACATATGAGCTATTAAAGTCACATTTAAAGACGTTACCAAACAAAAGACACGAAAGAGGACAACGTGTCAACATTAAATGAGAAAAACTTGAATGAATATTTGAAAGCAATACACAATGCCTTCGAGTCTTACTACATTGCATTCCATTATATTTTCACATTTTGAATCGTCACCTGGTGCCTGAAAATGTGTGTTTTCCTTTACATGAATAAAGACATTTCCAACATAAACGTGTGCATTAAAAAGATTCTCAGGCCTATAACCACGACAGATTAAGACACTGCACGTCAAACTACAGCAGCCGTCTTCTGGCTTTTATTAATCTGTCAGTTGTTTCAAGTCACCTTAGTGAGGCAGTGTCTCTGTGTAATGAGGTAATAAAAGCAAGAGCACAATTTGGGGCATCGAGAGGAAATTTACTGTCAAATAAAACTTCAACTTGAACGTTAAAGTTCATTTAGGGCGCATTCAGATGCACACAGGCACAAGGAAAGACGCGTATGCATTTAAACTCTTAATTAAGGAAACTGCCTGCTTTGTGAGTGTCACTGAGACTTTTCCTGCGAGCAATTATGTGTCTGATTCTTTATCTCCCATGTGCGGACAGTGTGTCGTTGTTAAACAAAAAAGACACAGCACATGCGCTTGTATAAACATGAATGAGCCTGTTTTACGTAACAGAGACGGGTTTGACCTGTGTTTCCACTAATTATGAAACACAGTGGTCTCCGCACAAGCTGAGTCAGTCACTATCTGCGAAATGGAATTAGAAGAAATGGGGGAGTGAAAGAACAAGGGAGGGGATTAGAAAGATTAAAGTGACTGAGGAAGAGTCGGGAGAATAAGAGAAGGTGAATGGAGAGGTAGAATCAGTAAGAGAGGGGAAGAAGAAGAGAGGATGAGGGAAGAGAAGCTGAGAGCGCTGTAATAATGTTTGGCCTTGTGCTGCCAGCGGGGTCCTTCCCCTTAAGAAGCCAACAGGAATGTGAGGAATGCTGCTTGAGAAGAAAAAAGAAGGAGCAGAGGAGGGGGGGGAACGGGGGAGGGTGAGGGGAAAGAAAGAAAAGTCAAGGAGGAGGAGGAGGCGGAGGAGGAGGGAGGAGAGCGGGGCATCGAGAGCGAGATGAAGATAGAAAGAGGGAGACGGAAAGATGAAGGCAGGGGGGGAAATATGAGACACGGAGGAAAAGACTTATTATCTTTAGTGGGCTGAGTAAACAGAAGAACAAAGAGGATGAAAATAATAAGGCTGGAAAATATTTGGGAGGAAAAACCTGAGCTCTTTTTGTGTGTTTTTTATTTTTGTGCATGCGGATATCCATGTGTGTGTTTACACGTTCATGTGTGTGTGTTTGTGTGTGTTTGTGTGCTTGTGTGTGAGAGAGTATGAGGGTGTGGTCAGCTGCAGGAGTGAACCGCACTCAAACTTTTCTAAAGGGAGCTGGATTTTCCTTTTTCAAAGTTTCTCTTTGCCAGTAATCTCAGTGCCAGAAATGTCCCACCTGCACTACTCGACAGACTCTCTTTCCACGTGCCACCGCTCCTTCGGGGAAAAGACTTCTTTCCGTCTTGTGGCGGTCAGTTGATAATCATGAGGCACAGACAAACAGAGACTTTTGCACATCAGCACGTACGCGCTGAAATTGTGTGTGACCCTCCCTGCCTCATGAAAGATAACGTGGAGGTTATTTAAAGCACTGAATACACTCAATGCCGCCATTGAAGAAAATTACACATTTCGCCTCCAGAGACAGAGCTCACTGAAGACACAGTATTGCACCACGACCGCAAAACGCAGGAAATACAAATTGAGTTAGGACCAGTATCTGACGTTTGAGCATTTGTTTTAGCACATAAAACATTTATTATTCCGTGGGAATAAACAGTCAAATGTCCAGTAACGGCCCTCTTGTGTGGTAATATGCTTTACAATCCAAACCATCACACGAAGAAGTTCGGCTTCCTTTGTTGAATGAAAAGAGGACTTTGTAGAACGAGCAGAGAAAGTCTCTGTTTGCTCTGGTGATAGCGCGTCATACTTTTTGTTCGTTGTGTGGGTTTATTTGTGAGTTCATTTCTTTTTTAAATATAATGTTGATATATGTTGGTGTCTTTAAATGGCGCTCTGACCTACTATTGTCACAATGTGATTCAATTTCCCAGACATCGCGCGCCTACACGTAAACACAATACATACATACATATATATACGTATCCCACGCAATTACATTACACTGCACTGCATACAGAGTGCAAACGTAAGTGGAAACCCAAACAAGACACCATCATACATTCCCTTGCAGACCGTACTCATGTTCAAAATGTTTCCCCGATATGTATGAGAGCGACAGAGCGAGTCTCTGACAACCCGCACAGAAAGCCGTGGTGGCATGTGCAGTCCACAGAAACACAATGGATCGCTGACAGACACTTTCCACAACAGAGCAATGGTGTCATGTGTGCAGTCAACATTACTCAGGGTTGAGATGTAAAATAACGTGACTTTTTTCCCCACCAGTTGCACGTAGAGAAATAAGAGCACGGATACCGATCAAGCACACACTAAATATTAAACAATACACTTGGTAATGTCACTAAAACAGTTTGACAGGCAGGAGATTCCTGAGAAGTGTGATGCAGAAACACCACAGCAGAGATGGATGTTGAGACTTAAATTTAAAGATGGCTACATCTGAATGAATTGCAGCCTCTTCTGGACGTTTGATCTGGTTAAATTGAAAGTGAGCTGAGGTCAACCCCGGCGACAGCGCAAGCGGAGCGTGTAATGATGGGCTGAGGATCTTTTACACCCTTAAGGATGTTTGGAGCTACGGCAAGTTGTTCAAAACAGAGCAAGAAACCATAGCAACCACAGGAAAATCCCAGGGAGATCAACAGCACACACACGCACACACACACGCACACACACACTGTACAAACTACTCGAAACGTAAAGTCGAATCAAATCAAAACTCACCCTTTCAACACCCACCATTCTGAACAACAACAAGCCTGAGAAGCGTCAGTGTGTGTGTGTGTGTGTGTGTGTGTGTGTGTGTGTGTGTGTAGGAAACATCCAGACAGGCCAAAAATAGCACGATACTCTCGATCCCCATCTCTCGCTTTCAATCCCTCGCTCTCTCTTTCTCTCTCTCTCTCTCTCTTTGTATGTCTCTCGCTTGTATCAACCATTGGTAGGAAACAAAATAAGTTTATGTTCCCGTACGGAAAATATCACCCACTTCAGATCGACTTGTATGTGAGAATATCAGACTGCGTCTATGATTGAGTGTATGAAGAGAAAAATGACTATGTTGGCAGAACTGTTGCACAGGGGGAAACATGAAGCTTCTCACATGAGGGAAACATTAGTAGGTTGAAATGTGGCTGTTTGTCTGACACATCGAGGCGATGAAAGTCAGACATTCCTTGAGATAATTGTAAAAACTGATAAAGTAACACTGGTATTTCTACATACATACATTTTATATATATATATATATTTATTTCTCCTCCATCTTTTTTTCCACCTTTTGTTTACGATCCCGTCACACCCACAGATATTTGGCTTCGGTCTAAACTATGGTGGCAACTTTGTCAGTTTGTTTAGCTCCAGGATCCCCAATTACAAGTGAAGCAGGGCTCGTAAACAAAAGTCACATGGACTCACACGGAGCATGTTTACTGGACAGTTTTAGTAACCTGTCATCCTGCAAGGTTAGAGATTTTTTAAACAAATATAATTGCAGTTAAATAAGCAAAGCATGTTGGCGTGGACCTGCGTCTCTGGCAGTATCAACCTGAGCTATATTAAGACTGAGTGGGTGCTTTAAGAATCTTTTTTCTTACTTTCGTTTGGCCATCAGATCTTTTGGTAACAATAACATTGCTCAAGTAATTGCTGAAATCTGGGAATGTGTCGACAGCCCTACAGCAAAGTCTGTAAACTGTTACGGCTGTTTGCAGAGGACAGTTTTGGTAATAATTTGACCGTTTGCTCTGTTTTCTCATCTACATAAGTTTGTCTGACTAGGTTTTTTTTTTACAACCCGTCTGATGATGTGACTGCTTGTGTTTCTTGTCTTGTCCGACTTCTTTTTAGCCACAACGCTGCACAGTAAATACAAATTAATATTTCACTTGGACACAAGGATTTATTTTGGTGTAAAATTTTCTTGTGTGACTGGACCTTTACTATAGAAATGACGGCAAAAAACGAAAAATAAAACCTTATTTGTCTGGGCCCACCACTGTTGTAATGTTTGCTTGAATGGATGCAAACCAGAATTGTCCTGCGTTGGCTCCCACATCTGGACGGGAAATATTCCTAATCCCTTTCGTAAAACAAGATCCCAAACTGAAGCAGTCAATGATCACTTATCAGCGTTGAATGCAAAAAAAAAGTCAATAAAATATATTTTTCAAAAAAGTGTAATCACCGCAACCATGGGAGGTCCTTGAGCATACAGTCATAAATGTGCACAAATAATACGAGACTGACATGATCCCCTCCAGGTTTGCTGAACTGGGTTCATCCTCATGTGATTGGCCCAACAGTGGCTGTTCATAATCCATATTTATCTATGGAAATGATGTCGCAATTTGTATATTTGCACTTCAGAATACTGAATATCTAATCACCAGTGCACTGGGGCATGGTATGTGGCTGGAGAGGTGGTGCTCTGGACTCGCACCGACCCTCTTCACTGCATGCTGTTCACACCGGTACGTCACAGAGGAGTCGGCTGTCAGATGTCTACACACTTGAACCAACAAAACCGAAGATCTTGCGTTTTTGGGTCATTTCCTGTTATTAGATAAGATTGTTTTCTTATAGAGCCTCACAATTTCTGCCATCTTTGTGCAATTATTCTGGGCACACCTATTTTCCAATGTTATTCTTCTCGCAGGGCCGAATGAAGAGGATAAGTGAAGTAAATGTGGTTCTGATTCCACGTCAAAAGGCTTTACTCTCCAGTATACAAACACATGTAATACAAAACTGATCTGTTTGCCTTTAATAACGTGGCTGTTCCCCCACAGGTAGGCCAGGGCTCAGGCTCGGCTGACGTGCAGCAGGGCAGG
Organism: Bovichtus variegatus; assembly: GCA_943593645.1. Taxonomy (NCBI): domain Eukaryota; kingdom Metazoa; phylum Chordata; class Actinopteri; order Perciformes; family Bovichtidae; genus Bovichtus; species Bovichtus variegatus. Next base: position 11,224,795 of record CALSCE010009645.1, read on the forward strand.
TAACAAAGAACAATGGGTTCACACCAAAGACTCTGAAACCTTTAGAAACCCGATTATCGCCGATTGGCTGAGTAGTTGAAAGTTGTACTTTCCTGGAATACAACTTTCCTGTTAACAAGGAAAATAGGTGTAAGAATACACACTTTCTTGACATTTTTGGAGTTTTTGTTTCTAGAGGTAAGAGGGCTTGTGGAACGTAGCAAACACATATTTTAACTTATCGCAGAACCCTACCTGTAACCCAAAACTGAACCACCGGCGACACAATTTTAGCATAGTTGCGTTAATATCTTGCACAAGGGACACCATTTCCCAGTACCACAACTGGATGGTGGTGTTTTTCCAGGTTCTAACTTGTTGATATTAAAGTTAAGAGTATATTAAAATAGCATTTGGATGTTTCATAATTCTCACACGCTGTCTGCCCGGCTAAGATAAGACACAGTAAGATAAACTGTATTGTCCCTGCAGGGAAATTGATCTTATCGGTTGTGGCCCCTGTAACGAGTGGATGAGAACAGCAGCAAACATGATCTCAGGATGGAAACATCATACATACAGCTGTTATCACACACACTTTATACACTCTCAGTTTGTCAGGTCAAGACGCATCAGGCATGCATTATATCTGCTATCTGTCTCTGTGGCCGATGAGTGATGAAAGTGAAGCTTCTCAGTCGGGAACTTGTGTTTTCTCTGGTGTTTTGAGTGAAAGATTACACCTCCTGTCTCCGCTGTGCCCTCTGTGGGAATTTAAGAGACGGAGCGAGAGAGAGAGAGAGGGAGACAGATGGGTTTTCCTCGCAGGATATCCTGTTCGAAGTAGAGCTGCTGGGCCCACTCTGACCTCCTCACCCCTCTTGACCCCTGACCCGCTCATAGTTTAGGCTCACATCTCCAGATTTCCTAATCGCCCAAATCTCTTGCTCCGCTGCCCCTTTGCTTTCTCTCCTGCCTAACTCCTCTGTCATACTCACAGGTGTCACTTTAAATCTCCCTCTTTCTTTTTCCTCTTTGTTCCTTTGTTTGCACCCACTTAATCTAGTGCCAGCCTTCTTCGGCTTCCTTTATATTCTTTTCTCTTTCTTAAAGCATTTGACCTATTAGCAATTGCCAGTAAAGTCCCAGTTATCATACACAAGTCATAAAGTCCAGTTCTTCTGACTCATCTTAACTTTTTTTGAATGTATTTGGGTTGTGGACGTTTAGTTGGAGAAAACAAGACTTTTGAAAAGTTGTGATTACTATTTTCACTATTTTCTGATGTTTTTTTTTTTTTAATAAAATAAAAAGTAAAAAAACAGATATATAGATTCTGAAAATAATCATTCTAGCAGTATGATAAGATAGTGGTTTGATTTATTGAAGCAATGCAATTATTCCATCCTATAAGCTTTAATTTGTTTAAACAAAAATAAGTCTATATTAACCCCAGACATCTTTGCTCCCTAACATCTGTCACTCATAAATTTGATTAGCTGCATCATTGAAAAAAAAAATCTTTGGCAAATGTGTGGTTTATGCATTAAAAAGGCCGGTGTATATATTTAAGGCAGTATTGCAAAGTATTAACATCCAGTTGCCTTTAGAGGGTAAATCCATATCCATATCGACTTTATTGAGCATCTGGGAAGTGTAGATCATCACAAACATCTAGTTTAGATGACTATGAATACAGTTGGTTAATAACAACCCACTTTGACCTGTTTGCTTGTCACTGTCTCCTCTGTCACCATACAAGGGGTGTTCAATGACAGCTGAGAAAGTTCAGAAACGTCGAAGCCACCAGCGTACAAAAGGCTGGAAAAGAAGTGTTTTTAAAAAGAATGATGCATATCCTCTTATCACTTTCCTCACAACCTGGTTCCTCCTTGTTGTCTCGGACTCTCAAAGTTCCAGCTTTTAAGACTTTTAACAATGTTCCATCCATTATAACTTCACTTGTATTTTTCGGATCACGGTGCAGTTCACGTGCGTCATGAGCTGAAAATGAATACCCTCCTAATACTGTCTTGGAAAAGTGCCTGAGGTTATTTGTTGCCAACATTTCCTTGAATAAAGTGTCATTTTTTCTGGTGGGTCCTGCCATGATTTGCCTCGATTCAGGGCACCAAACATATCGTCACAGCAAACTTCTCAGAGAAGCGATGATGATGTCACTACTTTGGCAGTACAAACTTCAAAATCACACACAAGGAAACCACCACCATAATCTCACGACAAACAGGAGCGAGGCTCTCGCTTAGGAAGAAAACTCCATCAGGTAGAGTTTCTTGCTCTCGGACGCCCTATTCTTTGTCTTCCACCACTTTCTCTTAACGTCTGCCTCCCTCCGCTCTCTTCCTCTCTCACCCACACCCAGCCCTCCCACCCGCCGGTATAACTGGAATCCATTAGCTGATGAATGGTTGTTTGTGTTTTTTTAAGCTCAACAGCGCCACCCACGGCCTGCATGGCCAAAGAGGGTGCTAACAAAACATTTGCTGTGATTAGAGGAATAATTACCCAATCGTCCTCTGACCTGCGAGCCAACCCCGAGGTCAAAGAGACAGAGTGGACTGCTTCCCAGGTGCTTTCCCATGAAAACCATCAGGCAGCACAGATATAGTGGAGTCATTGTCTGCAGGCAGGTGACACACAGTGCACGGAGCACATGCACTTCCATGTCACTGTCTGGGAGTGTGTGCTGCTTGCGTTTGTGTGCATGTGTGTAAGCGGTGAGGATCCCAGCGGACCGAGCAATGAGTTTGCCCAGAGAGGCTGCGGTGGAAGTCAACACTTCCTGCTTCCTGTTGCGAGAGGAAGTGCTACCGTCGCTGTCCCCTTATCGCTGGATACACAGGCAGGCAGCGCGGAGGGAGGAAGGCAGGGAGGGAGGGAAGAGGAAGAGGAGAAGGAGATGGAAGGGTGTTCAAGCAGGCTAGACAAAGGCAGAGGACTAGAGGCAGATATGGCTGTGTCCACCAGTTGTTGTCTTTTTTGTGGTTTCTGGCAAAAATAATATGCTAAGATAAGAAGGAGGATAACATTTGTAAAAGCCTGGTTCTCAGCCTGGTCTCTTTTTTACAAATTACAATTCCCATACGACTAAACTGCATTGTGAATTATGTTTCGAGGGCAAACATTTTTCTCACAGATTATATTTGTTTTTGACGTATTATAAATAAGTTTCTATTCAAAGCCTGCGTAAAGACGAAGCTGGGATGGATTGATGGTTCAAAGAAACACAAAAATTCATGTCCCGTGTGAAACCAAAAGTCATCGTTGAGTTAAATGTGTAAAAGGTAACTTACGTACCGTAATTAATTTACGTACGTAACTTATGTTACGTAACAAACATACTTATTTGAACATAAACCATGATCTTTTCCTAAACCTTACCAAGTTTTATGGCCTTAACCTAACCAAATAAATTTGTTTTAATTTACAACGTTAACCACGTGTTTAAAACTGCGACCGTAATCCGAATGAAATACATTTCCCTCAAAACTTCTTTGAGTGTGCAGTTTAGTTGTACGGGAACATCATTTTTTGTTGTGTTTAGAATAATACAACATTTGTTAGAACATATAAAATCATTATTCGTCTTATTCGATCCAATCAACGCTTGGTTGCATGATTGTGGGAGATCAAACTAGCAGCTAAAGTGAGACTAGTTATTTATAGTTTAAATTACACAAAAATAGAGACTTCACTTGCGTTTTGTTGCAAATATATATATATATATATATATATATATATATATATAGTGGACACGAACGTGGATGAAAAGACTCCATGCAGCATGCAGGAAGATGCAGATGAGACAAGAGGAAAGAGACAAAGAGCGTCAGGAAAGTATGCAGCATGTGTCTGTAAAAAGAACAAAAGCCACAAGTTGGAGGCATTTTGCAGGTTGCAATGCACACACTTGAATGTTATTGTGAAGGAGTAAGCGAGAGACAAGGAGAAAGACAGAGGGAGAGAGGGAGAGAGGGAGAGAGGGGGGAAAGAGTTGTTTGGGATCAGGGTGGGGAAGCTTTCAGCACTTGGGATTGTCCCAGATGGACACAAGCCGCCCCCTCCCTATATAAACAGCCTCTGGCTTCTACCTCTCCTCTCTTCTCCGTCAATCTCTTCTTCTTCCCTTTAATGCCTGTTGAACACGATGCAGCTCCCACTTTGCAGGGATTCTGTGCATGTCCTTAGCAAAAAATATGAACAAATTGACACTTTCAGTTTTTTTTTTCTGACAATTTCATCTGTCCTCCCATCACCAGCACCCCCCCAATACCTGCAATTTCCAAAGTCAACACACCACTAAATGCCAGGCTGACTCACTTCCACTGTGGGAGGCTCTGTTTCCAATTTTCTCACCACCTCAGCCAACCCACCACCTCCGAAGTAAAGAGAAAACCTTATTCCAGAAAACAAACAAGAAAAGTAGCCAACAAGACACGCAAAAGGCAAAGACATTTTTCTAAGTTGCTTAGTGTTAAAGGAACAAAAGCGTGCATGCAGATGCCGAGAGAAGACACGGGACGAAACCAAGCAAATGCTTCTCCCACTTCTTTTGTGGCTGTGAAACGGTTATCCAAGTTTTCCTTCCTTTCTTTCTCTTTGGGAGAGCGTGGGAGCGCCCTCAGAGTGCTGCAGAGAAACCACGGGGCTCATAACAACAGGAGGAAGCCGGTAACTTGAGTAACTCTGGGCCGGGAAGAGAGGGGGATGAGGAGGAGAAGTGGAATGGGGAGCGGAGGAAAGGACAGAGAAGCGTTTCACATCCTCACATGTCTCCACATCTTGAAAACATGAAATTTGAGCTCACGCAAATAAAGAAACGCACATTTACAAATGACCTGTTGCATTCCAGACAGCATTTCCCTCATGCACACACACGCAAAGTGGCATTTTCAAACGCACACTCATCCCTCTGCAGCCCCAAACACACTCTCCGCATAAAATCAGACAACTTTCCCAAGCAGAGCGCTGCCTTACCAGTATGTAGTGTGAACATTCAGCATGAGGAGTGTGTTAGAAAGTCCCGTCAGTCATGTTCACGTACAGTTCAGTCCAGAGAGATCGAGAGTGGTGAGGACACCCAAAATACACACACACACACACACACACACACACACTCACAGGCACAGTATCAGTTCCCTCTGTCCAAGTGTTGAGAAAGTGAGGGGCCGCAACAAAAGGCAACAGAGGGAGGGAGGGAGAGATCGAGGGAGAGAGAGAGAGAGAGAGAGAGAGAGAGAGAGAGAGAGAGAGATTAACCCTTCGGAACTGACTGGTGGACTCTCCCTCCCACACACACACACACACACACATGCACGCACGCACGCAAACACACACATACACACATTTGGTTTGCCGTATCACTTGTGAGAGCAGGGTGTATGTGTGTGTATTCCTGGTCATGGAAGTGTGTATTGTAGTGTGTGTGTGTGTGTGTGTGTGTGTGTGTGTGTGTGTGTGTATTTTAAGGTAGGAGGGACCCGCTGGCTCAAGTCCAGAGGCAGCCAGCCTGGTAAAAAAAGACAATAGCAGGAAACACTATATCAGGAGGAGGCAAAATACCAGCACAAAAATAATTAACAGACAGCGAAAAACAATGACATCCACCGTGGAAAACACAGCCTGCAGCCTGTGCTGAACAATGATAGTGGAAACAGCGAGCAAAAAAAGGCTTTTCTTGTTGTTACCGCAGGATATAAAAACCCCAAATCCAGAAAGATCCGATGTCGGTGTTATTTCTGTATGTGCAAAAATCTTTGACCTTTTCTTTTTGGCAATCATCACCATTTCAACATTTTTCTAAATTACTCTCATACTCACTTGATCCCAAGCATGTAGATGCACATTCCCCGTGCAAACGGTCAGCCATGACTCCCACACAAATCTCACCACACACGCACCAACACACACGCACACACACCCAAACACACAAACACACGCACACACACACACATTCCCCCGGCTGTAATCATATCTAGTGATAAGGACAGCTTCCCCCAGCGGTCGCTGGCTCTCAGACTCAGACCACACTGACTTACAATGGCCCTGTATTCTAAGCCAGCTCTGATTACACACACAAGGAGCTGCATTACACCCTGCTAATTCAATTTCCTCCCCTCCGGGTCAACCTTTGTGTGTGTGTCTGTCTGTGTGTGTGTGTGTGTGTATGTGTACAGTGTGTGTATGAGTGCATAAGGAGGAACTGATTAGGCAGTTGCTGAAGAGAACAAGCTGCTTGTACAAAAACTGACTGTAATAATATGCGGGGGGGGGGGGTTAGTATGGTTGTTGATCAATACCCTGGTTCTTTGTTGAGTTCTTGAGCTTTCTGCCTGTTCTGTGTTGGAAGTTAAACTTTACCTACTGGAGAGCTGAAACACTGAGAGCCAGCTGCTCAGTGGTGCTATGAGCAGCTATAGCTGGCAGAGCAACATATTTCAGATATAACAGTTGCAAAATGTTCTCATTTGCAACTCGTCACATACGGACGCTCGATGAAGACCCCTTGGTGTTGCTGGGTACAACTTTGGCGTATTTTTTTCAACATGCAGGGTAGTCCGATAGACTTCACCACATGAACAACAGTGAGGCTGTACTTGGGGACAGAGGTGCTTTCAGTTAAATGCTAATATTAGCATGCTTGCAATGAAAATGCTAACAAGCTGATGTTTACCAGGTGGAATATTTACCATGTTTTCTAGTTTAGCGTGTTAGCTTTATCACAAAGTACAGCTGAGGCTGAGGGGAACGTCATTAGTTTAGTAGGCATTTGGTCAAAGTGTTAGACAAATACAACATTTGATTTGATGATGGCGTGAAAAAAATGTCACTAAGGATGTTACAATTGATCCTGGGGAACATAAATGTCTGCAAACAAATTCATGAAAATCCATCCAAACAGCGTATCCTCATACAACGGCTTGTATGATATCTAACAAAAAGTTTTTTTTCATGCTTTGTGAAAAGCTCAGTGAGAAGTAGGGTAATTTTCTTATAGACTTCTAAAAAAAACAGACCATTAGACTAGAGAGAGCTGGAGGTCGCCACTTGGTAAACATGGATGTTAACAAAATATTCAAGAAAACTTCACAGGGGACCTTGAATTGCTTGTGTCCTTTCAGACATTTTTTGTCTGAAAAGACCTACAACATATAAATCAAGGCTTCAAATTTCATTGGCTGTCATTTATATATAAGGGGGGAAAAAATGTGTTGCGTTGAGACGATGTGACCAACCTAAAACAAAACAGTAGTAAGTTTCAATGCAGTCCACTGTTAAGATAAATGTGCCCAATATTCATAGTTGTTGCCAAAATACTTTAACAGCTATAAATATCACTATAGCCGCCCTATGATACTGTACATGGTCTCTTTTTTTTTCTTTGAATAGAAAAAGACTGAAAGTTTTAGTCTCATGTTTGAGCTTATGACTCTTGAGCTCTCACTGTAATATTTATACAAGCTCTCTTGTGACAAGTTAAGCATGGAGAGTATTGAATAGCCATATGAGCTGAGAATGAAAACCATCCGGTAGGTTTTTTTTTTTAAAATTACATCAACACTCTTAGTTTATAGCTTTACAGTACCGTTGTAAAAACACTAATTAAAGTGGAACTTTTTTTTTTTTTTTTTTTTTTTTTTCTTTTTTTAGAGGTCTCTCTGTGGAGGCCTCCAAAGAAAATGATGTGTGATGAGTCAAATTCACTAAAATCAGGGTGGAGATGAAGAATGCAGAGCTACATCAGTTTATATGATGAGGATCAGTTGTTGGTGTGTTATGTTCCCCTCCCAGGTTTCTTAAACAGGAGGCACAAAATAGGTTACAGGCCTTGTTCTGGCAGATCCCACCAGAACACAAGCTAGCAATATGCAACCCTGGGTCCCACAGTAAGACACTAAATGCTCATTTGGATCCCGGGGATGAAATATTTTAATAAAAATCCTTGCTTTAATTTGAAGCAAGAGGTCAGATCTGCAGGCTTTTCCACTGACTCTGTGTAACGCAGCCTGATGAAGCGGCTGGCTCACTGCAGGTTGTTTATCTGACTCGCTCAACACATCTGAGTCTCATTTCGTCCAAATAAAACAATGCCGTGCGTCACTGTCAAATGCATGGCAAACATAAGGAGTGTGTCTTCACGTGCGTGTGTGTGAAAATGACTGTGTGTGCTAAAAAACAGAAAGAAAGTGTGTGTGTGTGTGTGTGTGTTTGTCCAAAAGCGGAGAATGTGTTTATCATTAAAATGACTGAATAGAAGGGCGAGGTCCCTCTGGAGGGGTGGGGAGCTACATCTACACACACACACACCCACACACACACACACACACACACACACACACATACAGTACAATGCCTCATCTGTCCTCATCTGCCTTTGGCAACGTCCCGAATAAGAATCAAACCGGCAACCCCTCCGACTTCTGTGCAACATTTGACAAACCACAGACACACAAGTCTTCATCCTGACCACACACAAACCGTCACACACCTTTTATGTCATCCTCGCTGTCTAAACTCCTGTTCACACTCGCCGTCTCTTACTCACACATGGAAAGATGTCTCCAGATGTGGGTGTGATGCTCGTATTATTAGTGAGTGAGAGCGCTGGGTTGTGTGTTTCCACCTCCCCTCCTCTGTTTTGGTTACCAGCCTTGTCTGCTAAGCCTCACGAATGAGTCCCGCTGTCAGGAGAAGAAACACATGAGTGTTCAGAACAACTCACGTACAATGGACTGGTTTGTCATTCGCAGAATTCCTCCACACACCGTAATGATATTAATACAGTACATTTACAGCCTTTTACCCACATTTATAAGGAAGATTTATCAATAATTTCCCTTCGAAAGGACTTCACTACATGTAGTGACTAGAATGCGTGATCATTTAAATCACATGATCAGCTGCTGTTCAGGGTACAGTAAGAAATGTATGTTCACCACAGAGGAAAAGATATTCGTTATATGACTCAGTTATTCATGTGGAGTTGTGACTGCTGGAGAAAAAACATGCAGGCTTACACATGTTGATGACATTTTATGGGAAATAGATCAGATCTGATTCGACACAGTAGTGGTTAAAGCTGGGAAAAGAGGACAAATTCAGCCGAGGTCGGGGGTCAAGTTTTGACAGAAAAATGTCTAATTTTATTAATTGGAAGCATGTAAAGCCTGAAGCCCAAAACTTCTATCTCATGAATAAAAAAATCTGACATGAAAATATGAGAGACAAGGCTGTAGGTTTGGTACACACACACACACACACACACACACAGACACACGTATATATATATATATATATTTATTTATAATTACAAATAAATAAAACATGCAGAGGTGATGAAGTACTTACTTCACATGAGAGGTGAAGGCAGCTGGTTAGCTTTGTTTCTATGGTTACCTCCCCTTCTTGCCTGTGCTGCTTCATACAGCTGTTATCTCATTGGTTGCGCTTTGAAAGGTCAGCAGCAATCGAGGTCAAAGTTGAAATCATTTTAACTTTGAGCGCAGCGCTCGGTGTCCAAGGAGTCAACATTGCGGCCCAGTTATGTAAAGCTAGAAACGAAAATGTCAGCAAACACCTTTAAAGGTAATAACTTGCTTGCATTGAAACTATGCGGGTGAAGTTGAAGACAAGTAAACAGCTGTGGCTGTGGATAGGGTTAAGATTAAGAGTAGGCAACTGAAACTATCTGGTAAAGGTCAGATTGCTATGTTGACAGCAATATGATGCGGGTAAAGGTGTAACTAACAGAAGGAACGGAAAGGAAAGGAGCAGGAGGACAAAAAAGGAGGAGGAGCAGGGGATAAGATGGGGTCCGGACCCCTGATCCCAGCAGCTGCTGCTGTTTTGTAGGTCAGCATTACATCAGTAGGTTTACGGAAAAGGCTGGGAATCACTTCTCTACTTGACCTACTTAAAGAATGTTAGTGTTAGATGACATGCAATACTCCCACTTCCCAGCACTCACTCACTCATTCACTTCCTACCCGATGTGCAGCAACACACATTGTTTTGTCATCTTGTCTTATTAGCAGTTGCTGAAAGACTGCATAATTCAGGAAGCAGGGCCTTAACATTTCATGAAGCTTTGGCTGGGGCAATTGTTTTGAGTTTCTAACGGGTTTTTTTTTTCATCAGTTTTTATTATGTCTGCATTGTTCATTATTCTTGTTATTAGTGAAGGGTGAAATGTCAAGAACATAGTCATTCAGAAAAATAACATTTCAAAAGCTTATTTTTCCTCTTTAACAAAGAAAAGAAACCTCAGCCCACGCTTCTCACTTCTTATCAAAAATGTAACCGAGCCGCATGAGTCCCCGGTGTCCGGGTGTATGGCTCGTCAATATCATGGCCGATTTAACACCCAGCTGTCTTTAAGGAAAGAATTATGGTTTTAGCTTCTTATAAAAACCAGCATCAAACCCAAAGGAGTCCGAACAATTCTACTGAAAAATTGAAGTGGGCTGCTCAAGAATTTATTGGTCTGTTTGAATTTATAGCATCCATATGTTGGGGGATTTTACATTGAATGGATGTAGTGAGGATGTGTGTATGCATACGTGTGTGTGTGTGTGTGTGTGTGTGTGTGTGTGTGTGTGTGTGTCAGAGGTTAAGTGGTGTGGTTCTGGCCTCTAAAACAGCATCCTTCCAACATGGGTCATGTATTTTTCCTCACTGCTAGTGAACCACAAAGGACGCACACGCATGCACACACACACACGCAGACACACACACACAGACACACACACACACATACACGCAGACACACACACGCACAGCTCTATAGCACATATGAGATCATCAAGAATGCAGAGCTGCACTGCCCTGACAGTAACTGCTTGACTGACTGAATTATGAATTATGAAGTAGAGAGGGTGTCTAAATCATCAATGGGTGCTGTCGCTGTGGCAACAAAGCTACCACACACTTTTCCATACACCTCTAATGAGGCGTTTCCAGGGACATCTCTCGATGACATCATGAAGAAAGAGCTGCCCTTCCAACACGATCTAACTCCCAACTTGTCAAATATGGCAGCTTGGTCAAGACCCCTTCTTTTTAAAGCAATGGCGAGGGTCGGCCAATAGACTTCCACACGTGGTTAACGTTACGTACGTACGTGACGTAAGTTAAGTACATTATGTTACTACTTGGTCGGGTTTAGGAAACGATCATAGTTTGGGTTCAAAGGAGTACGTTTGTCACGTAGCTTAAGTTGTGTACGTAAGCTAAGGCTATGTTACGTACGTGACACAATTTAGGCGACGTGCATCAGGTAAAATAAGTCAGCGGTGACTTTGGTAACACAAGGAACACAAACAGCGGTCGACAGGGTAAAAGTTCTGTGTGTGTTTGACAAATCCACCCACCCGGTCCTGCACGAGCCCAGTGTTGCAAACCCCCACCTGCACAGTTCAGTACCACAAACCGACCCGTTACTTGCAATTAAGTCAAAGTCAGATCCGGACCCGTGATTAAACGTATGTAATGTAATGTAAATGTAATGTTAGGTTGCTGCTTGAGCGCCTTGTTAATACAGGTGCCTGAATATGAGCACAGCAAGCGGTAGAACAAACAGTGTTTTGACCGGAGTGAAAATGTCGTTTTTGAAAGGCTTAAACGCCAACAAATATAGTTTGAAGCAGAATATTTCGTATGCTGTGAATTTTGGAGATTTTTGAATGTTTTTACAATAAAAGTTGACCTTTTGGACTGAGGACTGTGAGACGTGAGGAGTGCCGTGCTGCTCACTGAGAGAGAGAGAGAGAGGGGAAGAGAAGGTGGACTGTTAGAAGTTATTAATAATATTTCAACATGTCAACATTATGAGATCCAGCTGATATCATTTTCATATCTGATTTCTCCAGAAACAAAGTTCTCACCCGCCGCCTGCTTAGTTCTTTTTAACCCGTGCCCGCACCTATGAATTCATATAAATGTATTTGCTCTTCACAAAACTGTATTCAAATGTCCCAATCTGCTACACATTGAAGCAAAGCAATGTTACCAGTTGTGTAACAGCATGATGATCTGATGACCAGTCTGATAAAAACAGATATGAAGCAGCCCCTGACGACAGCGCACCATTAGCAGTGCACAGCCTGCACACGCAGTCATATTTGAGTGCGTTCAACAGCTTGTTGTTAGGGCCTAACTTGAATGTAAATAAACCCTGGTTTCATCCAAACATCAGTGTGTACACGACGCTGCCAGTGATGTACACAAGCTTCACGGAGTCAGCGGAGACACATTTTGTCGAGCACATTAAACCTGTTTATAACAGCCGCAGAGTCATAAAGCACTGTCGGAAATCACTAAACGAAGAATACAAAATGTTACGTCCTTCTGCTCAGACCAGAATGAACAAGAGTGGATGAAATTAACTTATTCAATATAAAAAAATCTAAAAAAAAACAGGAAACTCATATTTTTATACAACGCATTTATAGATAGTAAATAAGACTAATTACCTATTTAGAACATATAACAGCTGGGTATTTGTAAACCAAGGTTTCAAACAGCCTAAAATCCACTAGATGAGAAACAAACATTCAAGTGTGTGCCGCTGTGTGTGCACAAACTGATGTGTGTGCAATTTAGGGTCTGCTGCGCGATAGCACGTGTGAATGTAAACATCTGGATGTGACATGCATGCTTGATGCAGACCATTAAAGTGACAGCGTTATATAGCAGCTCTGTCACTACAGTCACAGCACCTGTGGGTGATTTCTACACAGACGGAGCATCTGCAGAGACACTCTGAGCCTGAAAGCTGGGCTAGGAGTTCAGTAGTTTTCTGGTCATTTCTACTAGCTGGAATCAGAGGTGGTGAAGACACTATGGAAGTCAAGCCCAGAGTCCTGAACTCGGTGGCTTAATAATGACTGGACTTGGTGCATATGTGGATTTGGGGTCTTTTAACACACAGGATTTTGAGGACAGTGGCACAAACCCTCCAGCGAATTAGCATTGCACCTCCAAAGCGCAAATTCAAACTAGTGCGTCCACACAACCTCACAAATACTTGACCTCCATGTCAAACGCCATCCTCCTACGGCGAAAAAACTGTGGACCGACCGACTGACGAGAGACAGAGCCAGTTATGGAGCTGTTGGTCGCAGCTGTAAAAGTCAAAATGGAAGCAGCAGAGGCCGCGACATCCTGAGTATTAGATCCCATTTTCACCTGGTACTATAATGCGTCATGTATCTGGATATAATATCTGGATAATGACATCTGATCATAGGCATTTGCATTTACACCTGGTGTTGATAAATGTTCTCCTTAGTTTGATTATGCCCACACTGGGATTGGATCGCACCATGCAAATGATATAAAAGGCAGAGCTGGCAGACAAACACGGTGAAAGGAAGCAATGGAGCTTCATTCACTTCGTACTGCAAGCTACCAGCCACGACGACGTCGCAAACCATGAAAGATGCAGTCACCAAACTTTACGGATTTGTAGTAATCCCATTGCAAGATGTTCTGTAGTTTAACGTGGGCACTGACACAAGAAAATAAACTAGATTGCAAGCAAAACAACGGTGGGGACGGTGTGCAAGTAATGTAATTGTAGCATCCCCGAACACAGAGTAACACCGACATCAGCAGTAGAGGACATTACACAACAGACTCAGTACTACTCTCCAGGCTGAAGTGCCATTGTAGCTATTGCAAAACTGGAAGTCTCACTGTAAGGGCCGGGTCATGCCAGGACTTCTCTCCTTGAAGACATTCATAGTGTTGCATTCAGTTGTAAACACAAAAGGTAACAGAAATGTGTTGTTTAACATACTGCTGAAGTGGCTGTGAACAGCAGAATGTTACTAAACTGTCAACATGGTCAAAAAAACAGAGGAGAAAAAAAAGGGGAAAAAAAATAGTTAAGAACAAGAGATTTCCTAAGTCACTGCATCTTCATTTGGAAACGTATCCACTTTAACAGACCGTTCGCTTTGAATACGACGGAAATGAACTCCAAACTACTCTTTAGAGATAGAATACCGCCGTTATATTTTTAGCTATTATTTGCACACTCTCCACTTGATGTTCACGATGCAGCCAGATGTGGTTGATAGATTTGTGATATCCGAATGCAGAGCCCGTATTTGCCGAGGATGTGGAGATGGATGGAGGAGGAAGGAGGTGAGGGGGGGGGAACACAATGGGTTTGGAAGAAAGGGAAGACGGAGGCTCTCTCAGGGGGAAAACTGGAGGGGGATTTCTCTTCCACCTCTCCATCTCCCATCCTCTCATTCACGTCTCACCCTCGCTCTTTCTCTCCCACCTCGTTCATTCAGAATCTAGCTTTTCTCTAACTCTCTCTCTCACACACACACACACACACTCACACACAGATGAGGTTTTGGCTGGAGGGGGGGGGGGCAGCAGTGTGAGTAAGAGCAACAGCTGCAGGGATTACAGACAAGGGAGGGAAAGGGAAGAGGGAGTGTGTGTGTGTGTGTGGGGGCTGAGAGAGTGAAAATGTTGTAAAGCGATGTGTGCGTGTAACGTGTGTGTGCAAGTGTGTGTGTGTGTGTGTGTGTGTGTTGTGTGTGTGAAGACAAAGAGAAGAGTTGTGGGTGTGAAAGACAAATATGTCAAGTGACAGAAATGCACGTAGTGTGTGTGCGGAGGCAGTCAGCAGCAGCACACACACTAAACAACCCACAGTTCTAGAGCAAGTATCTATGGTTTGTTTTAGTGGTGGGCTCGTGGTTTTAAAGGCAGTGGGTGGGAGGTATGCGTGTGTGTGTGTGTCTGCGTGTGTGAGATCATATACTTTGTTGTTGGGAACACCTGTATTTTCACTCAGCCAGAAGTCAACAGTGTCACAGTGGAGAGATGTAATCGTCTCTCGTCCGCAGCGGCTCACGTCTCTCCGCAGGAGTTTCTGTTTTCTTTGGTTTGTCAGCAGAATGTCTGAAAGGCTTGTGAGTGATTTGGACAGAGAGCGGTGGGGATTTGGCCAAAAATCACATTATGAGACATCTGGATCTGGGATGTCTGTCAT
The DNA here is from genome assembly GCA_943593645.1 of Bovichtus variegatus. Lineage (NCBI taxonomy): Eukaryota > Metazoa > Chordata > Actinopteri > Perciformes > Bovichtidae > Bovichtus > Bovichtus variegatus. The sequence goes on from CALSCE010009645.1 coordinate 11,239,811, forward strand.
TACGTGATTATCTGTTTTTAATCATAACTATGGAATGATTAAGATTTTATTTTTCGAAAAGGCGGTTAGCGTGGTTGATGAGTCTGATGGTGAGACGAATAAGGTCTTTCAGTGTAATTGCAAGCTGGAGAGCTTCTTCGCTTACTTCAATTTACTGTCATATACAGAAGAACAGAAGAAAAACAACTCAAGTGTCTTTAGTGTTGTTATTACGCCATGACATAGCCTCCAGGGCCTGCTGGACACTATTCCTCATTTTCGCTAAAAGAATGGTCTTATTTTTCTATGGCAGTGTAAGCCTTTATACAACAGGGGGCATTTTTTCCGTGTAATTAATTTGCACGTTGATTTATTTTTCTGGATAGTTGCCTTTATCATGAATAATTTCCCACAGAATATGAATCAAGTATTTTTTTTTTCCAAAACGAGGCTCCGTAATCCGGACCACGACGGCAAACTTTATTACCCCTTTAAACCATGACAAAGGCAGCGCATACCAGATCCACTCCTTACGTTCATACCTTTCACAATAAAAGCCTTCGACATATAATATTCCCACGTGAGTATTTTTCTCCCCTTTTATTCGTCACGCCCCCGGTTTGTAAATCCCTTTAAAGTGGAACCGCAGTTTACTCATCACAAGGAGTAAAACTCATCCTGTGAAAACATCTTTATAATTTCTTCAGCGCCTCTGCAGGGACTTTTCCAAAATGTGAACAAATAATAACCGTGAATATGCTTTAATCTCAGTATGAGCTTCAGACTTTCAACAGAGAGCATGCTTTACAAACTGGATGCGTGGGGTTGAAAGCAGTGTCTAATGAAAGGGCCCAGGTTATTTTCGAAGCAGGATGCATCTAAAGCGGCACGTCTCCGTGTAATTGTAGCTGTAGTTGTAGTTGTTTTATTGACTCAAGAGACCCACTTGGGTGCCCAGCTGGAGTAGGTCCTGAATTATGGTTTGAGAAACTATAATGCACTGAAACAACACTGGAAAAACCGAAGATATTATTCTTAGAGCATCTGCTGAATGTGAACGTGAGGGAAATGAGAGTCCAGGACCATGACACGTGTTTGTCTTCGAGTACACTTCCAGTGAAGCGCAGTGCTTTCTTCCTCTAACACGACCACAAAGGGCTGTCAGACAAGCGGCCTTGCAACACAAACAAGAACAACAACACCGTGCAGCGCAGCACACACACTGGTGGGGGAAATGTGCAATAACACACACACGTGGAGGATAACCATGAGTCAATGTACACAGTTTATGCAGACACATTTTCCCCGTGTGTCAGACGGTCTTTAAGCGGTGCTCGGGGACTATATAGCTGAGGGAGCAGCTCAGTGAGGGAGTCGTCAAAACAGGAAGTGCTTTATGTCGGTGAAACATTCCATTTTTAACTCTCACGCAGGCGAGCTAAAATAAATAACACACTCAACACCCGACCTGGGAGGTGACAGGCCAGAGTGCGTGTGTATTTACCTATATGTGTGTTCCTGCCATGTTGTGTTTTGCTTGTGGCTCGCAATTGTGCATTCTTGCATGGCAGCCTGTTGTGCACATTCATGCATGGGTTTGCAGATGTGTGTGTGTGTCGCATACCAGCCCTCCCCCCAAGGTACTGCAGAGGCCTCTGGGTCTCGTGAAGTCATTTCCTCATTGATGGGGGACCTTGACTCTGTGGCCGCACACACACCTAGAATTACAGTCCTCCAGACTCACTGAGTGGTTTCAGAACAGACCGGTGGAGCCCAAAATCACATCTGGTCCAGTCGCCACCTCGGTGAAAATGATGGATTTGATGCAGTTAAATCGATAAGACGTTGATAGTAAAATTGCTTGATACAACACTGTTATATCTGTCACTGTTATATATATAGAATAACCTGGAAATATAAATCAGAATTAGTAAGATATCTCTCCTTAAAAAAGAAAAAAAAAAATCCATCCAGCAGTAGTTCTTACCGTAAAACGTACTAACTGAAGTGAAAAGCCACTTTTAAAATCACGTTCACTTCATACATGTATGTTTGTCATATTATTTCTTGATGCATGCACACACACACACACACTCATACCATTTTGTATTATTATTGATCCTTCTTTTTCTATCTGCGCCTCTGTTCTACTAAATTAATAGTTAAAGTTGAAGTGATTTTTTTCTGGGATTTAAATTTGAATTTGCTAAATTATCTATAAACTGTATAGATAAGTCTGTCTAAGGGAAAAGAAAAAAAAAAACAGCAGGCAGGATTGTGAATTGTATAAGTTGCTGAAACTAAAATAAAACCTGACCAGGTCGGAGGCCAGAGACCTTGTCCTGACCTGCAAACAAGGAACTCCAAGAATGCTCTCCGCTCAATTAAAGAGTGTGAAACCAGCTGAACAAACCATTAGAGAAACTGTGGGTAGACATTAAATTGATCTTAAAATACAGTTTTTCTTAAGGGGAAAAAAATTGGCTGAGATAACAACACTGTGGTAGCGACCTGTCAATCACCAAGGAGGCCACAGCCTAAAGCATTCCCATGTTTACTGAGGTAATGAATCAAGCCAGAAGAAGTTCATTTTCTTATAGACTTTTACACAATCTGTTTGCCACCAGAGGAATCTTCCCTTGTTGGTCATTAGAAAGAACGCTGGTACTTAACTTAACAGCGTTGACTTCACTTTTCTCGCCTTTTTTTCAAACGTGTCTTTGAAAATGAGCGTCTGAGAACTGGTGCACTGCACTGTCAATCTGACAAACTGACAAATCATATAGTTCAGACAACAATCTTACTGTAAGTATAATACATTGTCATTAAAGGCCTAAATCAGCAGCCATGTATTACTCACAGCGTGCTCGTTCTGTTCTTATGATACCGTACAAAGCTTCCTGCAGCTCTTTCAGTCTTTAATGCGCTCTGCTAACTCTGTGTCTTCATTCTAGGAGTTTTGATTCTATGCTCTCCTGGTTTCTGTTTCCAATCACCGCTGCAGCCTTCACACAACCACTTTGTATATCAAACAGAATGCAAACCATGTTTTGAATATGAATGTCTCCTGCAGACTCTCGCAAACGCAGCCTCCTCTTTCAAGAGTGGTATTTGTGCGAATGCTAGCATTGTTCTCGTGCAGTATACATTTGTTCGTATTTGTTATATGTGCACATTTGTTGGATTAGTGACAGTGACAGCAGCCTGCTAAGCCCCAACCACACCCATGTTACCGGCTGAGTGATGAAAGCTGTGAGCTGTCAGTGCTGACGTGGACGTAACGCTGCTTCACAGGCTACTCACTGTAGAAAAGTAAGCAAGAGCGTTCGTCAAATCCCACTTGATACACTATTTCAGTCATTTTGTGGTGGACAGCACTTAAGTATTAAGTTGCCTTTTGTTCGCCCTAAAAATAAAGTTCTGTTTGTGGGGTTTTGTACATTTAAACGGCCGTTTCCCCAGAGTATTCACTGCATCACACTTCTCCCTTAGTTCACCACATATCTCCGCTCTGCATCATACTGATATCTGCTGATGCCAACCACAGACATCCCCTTTTTGTTTCCAACTAAACTTCTGTTCATGTATTTACAGGGGTAATTACAGGACAAGGCGGGATGAAACGGTAAATTATCACTTCAGGACTGCTTTTACTGGAAATGGCTGTTTCACCTTTCAACTGTTTAACCCATTTCACTTGATTTAAAAGAGTATTTCAACCATGTACTATTGCACGAAATGGGTCAAAATCAACTGCCTGCCTGGTAAATGACTACTTATTTTAAATCCTCAGTTTGTAACGCAGGCATTGGGTTGAGATGAACCTGATGACCAGGTTTCTATCCAAATGTGTTTTTATGTCATTTAAACAGATTCCGACAGAATATGCAAAATAAAATGTGAATAAATGCTTGTTTTTGAAATTTGATGATTTTTATGTTGAGTAATTGCATATATTCAGTGCAACACTAAAACTGTCCATGGAAAGCCGGAGTAACACAAATATTTTGCGGTGTGTCGACAGCTCATTGCAAGGCGAGCTTCCACTCACTGACGTCCAGTGAAGGAAGAATTATCAAAGGACAAAGGTTCAGCAGAGACGAACAAGATGACATTTGCTTGATGAAGGCCAATATCAGCAAAGGGAGATATTATAAAGACTTCCGCAGGTTAGCTTCTGTAAAAAAAAAAAAAAAGAAGATATGTATTTACTCGCCCACCATCCCTCTTGATGCAATCTGAGCAGGTCGCCCACCCTGCAGAGGAACACTTGCCATGAATGCAGCAGCAGCAGCAGCAGTAGTAGTAGTCGATTGCCAAAGCAGACGGCATGTTAAACACAGGTCAAACCAAGAAGTCAGAGCGGAGGAGGTTTTTTCCTATCCCAGAATTCCTACCAACCCACTCGCACATCCTACAGTGACAGCCATCGAGTTCAGCTGACAGGGGGGAAAAAAAACATGAGGGAAAGTGCAGAAGAGGTTTTGAAAGGGATGACAGAAATGAATCCTCCCCACGGAGTACATTCACATGCAGAGGCAGAGAAAGGAAAGACGAGATAGGTGGAGGAGGAGACGGGAATGATGGGTTTAATCTGTCAGAAACGGGTTTTGTGTAAAGTAATTAGGTGATGTTTTGGTGCCAATTGTTCGGAGAAATTATAGTGATATTAAAAATGGCGAAGGACTGGCTGTGGTATTTTTTCTATTGTGTCTAAAACAAGACCCAAATTGTTGTTTTCACATGAGTGGGAAGAGAGGAATGAAAAAGAATGAAAAAATGGGAAAAAAAAACAAAAACAAAGGAATAAATGAGTGATGATCTCTCCCTGCTTTGAGAGAGCGGGACCCTCGGGAGGCGCTCACCAATCTTTAATTCCATTTCCCAAAAAAGACTTTCCTATTTTTACCCCGCGCCGCGATGATCCCCAGAGGGAAAGCACCCGCTCCGGGCCGTTTGGTTTTCCCGCAGATATGTTGTCCCTCAAGAAAACCCAAAATAAACATGCGGAAAACCACCAGGATAAATTTGGCTGCTTATGCGGAAAAGCTTGGAGTCTCCGTGATTGCGCTCTCACATGCTTCTGCAACAAAAAAAAAAAAAGAAAAAAAAGAAAAAGAAGAAAGATAGCTGAGAGGCAGCGAGTCGGAGATGAGGGGAATAAACAGAGGAATGGAGAAAGTTGGGAACAGATGGGTGACATAAAAAGGAAAACAGGGGCTGATGGGGGAATTTGAGGACTCCTGTCAAAAGTTTGCAACACAAGTCTACACTGGAAAAGTATATATAAAAATGATCAACAGTAATAAAGTCCTACGTCTTTTGGAAACTACTCTGAGGCGGAAACACATGAAACAAGCTTTAAGTGTTTTGGGATTAATAAATTACAATTCTGACCCTGCCAAAGGTTTAAAATACATCTTTTAATGATCGTGCCAAAACAAGAGAGGTTACCTCATTTCATTGGAAGGTTTCCATTACCTGTTTCTGGAAAACAGAAGAAAAATGCTAGACTTCATATAAAACTAAAAATAAGCCCTGATCCAGTGTATTTTTGAATTCCTGTTTATATGGCCTTTGATTTGGTGTAAATCTACTTTGGCAGGAAATCAACCTCAGGTTTTACCACAATTACACACATATGAAGGGTTTTAGGAAAAGAGGAAGAGCTGGGTTGAATGTGTGATACAAAATGTAGACCGAAACAAAAAGCTGAATGTAGATGGCGAGAGAGTTTAAGGATGGAAGCACTCTGCTGAGGAAAAGAGAAAATAACGACATTTTGGTAAGTAAAAAAAGATGTTCACTGTATGGTATGAATTCCTCCATCTGTCAGCTCCACCCAAACACTGAACTTCTCTACCCAAGAGAGCAAAATGTAGCTTTATGCCAGACGACTCAAACTTAAAAAAAAAGGTTTAAACTTTTATAATAATACATACCCCAGAGCTGAAAAGATGTTGACCCTCATGAGGAAAACTTTTTAATTTGACTCCAGAGTATGAGACAGACTGTAAGAGTCAATGGGGATAGTCATCGTCATTTTCAGTCAAACAATATCTCTTATCGCTAATATGTGTGGTGAATTTCTGGGAAACATCCCCTATGGGAGTCTGGGTTTAGGATAGATAGATGAGGACAAAAGTGAGAAGAAGATGATTTTCTGAGCTGACTCAACAGCATTATTTCACACCACGGTTGGTATCACGTACACACATGTAGACACAGGGAGGAGCAGATGTTTACTTAGTAAAAAAACTGCTCTGACTGTTCTCAGTACTCCCCTTTCTGTTTTTATCACTACAACTGGACCAGCGCATCATCAGACCGTTAGGTTTCTCAACTGACTTTAACTCCCTTTGTGAGTCACGGGACTGGAGCTAGCGGACCATCATGTGAGGAAATGTGGTCCGACATGTCCTGCCTGTGCTCTTTGCAGTACCGCGAGTGACCACTTGGTCCATCCATTTGCCACGGCAGACGGCTAGAAATACCGCGATACCTACGACAATTGGCCACTATTCCTAAGAACCCAATACTAGAAGGTGGAGTTAGAACACAGACCACTGATTGGTCGGAGAGAATCGTCTCATGGGACATGCTGCACAAACCCGCCATTTTTGAATAGCTAAGCAACCGTCAATAGCGACTGCCTTTTATTCATTTACTGGACCCAGATTTATTTTAAATGGCCGCCTGCAAAACTACGGCGTACAATTGCCGAAGCGCAGACCATCAGTCTCAATTAGTGCGTTGAATCACTCCATCACTCCTTTACAACTGGCGAGTGAACTGTCATCATTCCCTTCCTAATGTTTCCACCTGCTGCTGTGTGTCAATCTGCTTTCCATCGTTTACTTTTCTTCTTGTGTGACCCCGGTTATTTTTTGACTTTTTCACCTCTGCCATAGTTAGGTTCTGACTTAGTTTGTTTGGCCTTTCCCCTAAGTGTCAGATTTATTTAAACCAAGTGGTGAGTGTTTTTGGTTTCATTGTTACAAGAGGAGGAGGAGGAGGAGGAGAAGAAAAAGAAGGAGGAGGCGGAGGAGCAGAGGAGGAGTGTCTGGGGTTTGGTCGTGGTCCCTTGTGGTAATATTTAATAACAAACATTAAAAATACCACAGAAATCCTTCACCACATTCCCACGCTCCGACTGGCCAGAACACACACACACATGTTCACATAAGCATGCAAATACACACACACACACACACACATGTTCACATAAGCATGCAAATACACACACACATACGTGCCCCGTGTACATACCGATGAGACTTCCTATCCGTCTCACTTGCACCAATACTGTACACACACGCACACAGATGCATGTATTCATAAACCCGTGCTAAAATAAAAACACTTGTAGGGTCACGCAAGCCTTCACACAGAGAGGCACACCCCCCCGCCACACACACACACACACACACACACACACACACACACACACACACACACACGCATTTGCACGTGTGTGCAAATGCAGTTGGACAAACATATACAATATAAAACTGCGTAAAAAAACTGCTCTACAGAAACACTGTCAAACACAGCTATACAAACAACCAAAACATAAACCATTCAACACACTGGCTAATGTCATAAGGCGCACACACACACACACACACACACACACACACACACACACACAAACACATACACACACACACACACACATACACACACAGTGACTGAGGGCTGTCCCAGAGAAAGAAACCGACTACTTCTTGAATGTCTTCAAAAAGGAAAGTTGTGTGCGTGTGTGTGCGTGCGTGCGTGTGTGTATTTTTGGGTTCACCACCCGGTTCCCTCGCTTCACATGGTTTTTACGATCATAACCCCATTAATGATTATCACCTATTAAACTACTATTTACTGTTATTATTACTACCCCGACTCTATTGCGTGAGCGCGTGTTTGTGTGTGTGTGTGTGTGTGTGTTCGTCATGTCGCCAGTGGCTTTCTGACCTCGTCTCGAGGTTTGGTGATCCCAGCCAGAGATTCCTTTCCATCCCTCCCTCCCCTCCATGTTTCACATGTGCGTCAGCAATGTTACCGCAGCCTCTCTCCCTCTCTCTCTGTAACCCCATGATCTCCTTGTTTTAAACACTCCACCCTCTTGTTTTCACCCGACACCTCCGTCTTCTTCCTCAGGCTCTATCTATCTCTTTTCCCCTCTACATGATCCCCCTCTTCTTCTTTTTGGATCCTCCCTGTCCCCCTAACTCCCAGTTTCATATTCATAACATTAAGCTAAAGCTCTTATTTAGACCGACTCACTAGGAGTTCAGAAGTGGAGCAATTCTCAACACGCATGTAAAACAAATGAATAAATAAAATAAGATGTCTAAATCATCATAAATCCACCAGTGGGTCCATCAAAACCAGCACATGCTGTACAGCCAACAAACCCACAGAATTTTATTTGAGTTTCCCAAAGTATGAGGAAAATACGTCATACGTGTTGTTGTCAGGACATCGAAAATATTTCATTTTGATGTCCTAGTGCAGCTAATATTGTTTCATACAGCTGGAATCAGATGTTGGAAAAAGCATACAGAACATATTATATATAGTGTTGCCATACAGTGTTGGAAAATGTTTGTTTTTTACTATCCTTTTAACTACTTAAAGCTGCACTATTCAATCTTTTTATGTTAACAATTCGTCACCCAAAGAGTATTACCACCACACTGAGCAATGTACGGAGCATTTTTTTTTT
>CALSCE010009645.1:11258511-11272614 GCA_943593645.1 Bovichtus variegatus
CACACACACATACACACACACACACACACACACACACACACACAACTGAGGAGGGGCCTTCAAATCCTCTACATTATACACTCAGAACTATTTGCTTCCATGGAAGCAACCATGTTTCACTCTCTTAAATATACATATATTCATATATATCAGCTTATACGTATCATTTATATTTATATAGCATTATACATACATTCTTGTTTTGTGAAATTCCCTTTTGTCTTGTGAACAGGGAATTCCAACCGTAGCATATCCCTCCCTCTATCCGACCTCCTTTACTCATTCCTCTAAATCTCACTTTTCTTCTCACCAATCCCACATGGAAACATTCCTACTTTAACTTCCTTTTGTCGACCAGCTGACCATCCGAGACCTGTCTTTGCACGTACACAGATAAACAGTGCGAAGCAGCCCTACTTCACCAAATATTTTTGAACGTTTTTCCATTACATTATAGTAAGCTAGCTGGCCATGTTGATGTTATATATATATATATGTATATATATATATATATATATATATATATATTTGGATGTCTTTGTGTGTCGACAAACTGTAAAATCAACAATAGTTTATAGCGATCGAATGTAGTAACATTGCTCGCAGTTTATCTGTACCTCACAAGTGCCAGCGTGGTCGATAGATGTAAATCTGTGTATCTACTCCTGTTTGTCATCTCGATGATGTGAACATGGAACAATGTTATGAGGATGATGGTTAAAAGGGATGCGACTGTCACATCCGTCATGCTGTCTTCACTGTAAAAAAAATTAAAATAAGAAGAAAAAGTAAATGGCAGGAATCTAGCAGTGATGTCCGGGGGAAAGGTGGTGAAGAGAAAAGGCGATTTTTGTTTGGAGTTTGTGAATTTGGAGAGGATCAGGATGTCCGTCTAATCCAGATGTCTGAGTCAGGGATATTTGCCTGACGTAATGACATTTAATGCGGTACTGTGTTTGCGAATCCAGAGGTTAAAATATAATCTGGTTATCCAAAGTGCTGCAGAAATCCACAGCATATTCAGGTGTCTTAAATCCATAAATCCAGAGGTCCAGAGCCTTGCTGCTCGAGGTCAGGGGCAGAGGATGAAGAGGTGAAGGTTACCGTCTACCTATCGGGTTATCCATCTTACTCCCTCGTGTCCAGGTTTATCAGGGCTGGGTTTCTCTTGGGGAAAAGGCGGTAGGGACCAGTATATCATCCTGTGATGCGTGATGAGTGTGTGTATGTATGCGAGCGGGCTTCCTCCACTGCTATGACACCTCGCTGCCAAACACTTCTAGCACCAGCGGGGTGAGCTGCATGCTGTGCTCGGGCTGGAAGGAGAGCGAGCGGTACTGCTTGGAGTGCTCTTCGTTCAGGCTGCGCAGGTCGGCCAGCTTCTGGATCATCTTGGCGTAGAGGAGGCGTCCGCCCGGGTGGTTGACCTGGATGTAGGCCTGCAGCGCCTCCGACAGATGATCCTGGAGCTGCTCGATGCGGCCGTGGTCTTGGACGCCAGGACGATCTGCCGCCGGGGAACGGAGAGGGTGCAGTGTAGGGAGCGTGCCATCACGAGAGAGGGCAGCACAGCGCAAAAGAGGACAGAGGGAGGGACACAGGGAGAGGATGGATGGAAAGAGAAAGAGAACATCAGTCAGAACAGTTTGCTGTAGTGGAGTGTAGTGCTGTTATAATCTAAATTGTAAAATTTGTAAAAAAAAAAACACTTTTAAAGCAGCACATCCGTGGCTGTCTGCGGTGCTTTCAAAGCAAGCGACAGGAATAAATTGCATGAGGAGTTAAGACACAAATCATTATTAGAATAGTTTGGACCTATGCGTTTTCTTAGAAGGAATATTTGCATGTCACTTTTGACCAATTTTGACAGCCGTAGTGGACGGTAACTGTGGTCTATAGACATGTTTATTTATAATTATTACAAAATGTGGTCACTCCCTCAAGTACATTTTTACTGAAAACAGATCACACAACATGCACTTTGGCTGGCTATAGTAAACATTATATTATTGTACACATCCAGCTAAAAAAACTTAAATACATCGCACACCTTTCCACTTTCTCATTGTTGTTATCATGCTCAAAGTGTTTAACTCTGCCTTAACCTTTTGAACCCATACACTCTGCCAATGTTTTACTTTATTTACAGGCTTTTCATAGCCATTACATACTGTACATGTGTTGTTATTTTCTAAATAAGTATAAGTTACTGAGTGGCACAAGCCACTGCTGGCTTATGAATGTAAAAGAGGAGAGTCCCAGCGTTCCAGGGATATAAAAAACATTTTTATAGGATGTTCTTAGGGCTGGACCGAAGAGTTCAAAGCCTGATTTATAACGTTGACATTCAAATCAACATTTTTTGCACGTTCATTCGTTGCGTTTAAACACGGTATTTCTGCACAGTTGCCGATAAAGATCAGGCTACACTAATATATAGTTGTAGAATTAGACTCCAGTGGTGGCTGCGTAAGATTGTTTCTGACTCGTGTAATCCAAACATTTCCAATAACTCCAGAGCGCTTTGAAGTCCAAAAGTCAAAATGTATTGAAAAAAAGATATTCCAAAATTCACAACATGTTTTTATCTAATGAAATATTCTGCTTCAATCCATATCGTTTCGCAACAGATATGGGTCAGATATCCATTTGCTCTCTTGCTTGCCGCACGCAAAGGGAGACACGCTCCTGTATTAACATCAGCAGCAAACTAACAGCAACAGAAATTACATTTATACAACCACAATAACAAAAATCTCTTTTAGTCCCCATTTCTTTTAAGAAGATACAACATTCAAAACTTCATTTGAAAACCTTAATAGATACTTTGAATGTTTTTTCTGAGGCCTACCACTAAAATCATATTGATTGTATAAAACCAACTGCACATTTAATGGATTCCATCACTGCTGTAGTTTTTTCTTTTTTTTTTTTTTCCTCTTATGGAATAAATATATATTTGAAAGAAATGTTTCCGATGGTGACTGGGTCTGCGTCATCTATTCTTGAAGTGGCCTTGCTGCTTGACGACCTCATGTACATTTGCTGTTTTCAGTAACGGCAGTATAAAAAAAAAAATTAAAAAAAAAAGGAAAAATAATAATAATCCTTTTTAGGTTGAATTTTGTTCAGACCTCGTGCTATGCTGTTCGTACTTTCCTGACAGTAGTAGGTCAATCTACTAACAATCTCACTCTGGGACTACACCTACACCGTGAACACACAAATGAACACACGGAGCGGTACCTGGGGAGAGCAGGCAGATGGCCATGAGCAGCACATGTTCCTCCTCGTGCAGGTTGAGTTTCTTCAGACCAACCTGGAACTTCACCAGCGGCTCCAACAGATCCAGAGTGTGACCCGCTAACACAGAGGACGACACAAATATACTGTCAGTGCTATAGAGTCACAGCCAAGCATATATTGTGCTTTTCTATTGATTTAGAAATGGAAAAAAAAATAAACACACTTTATACCAGCAGTGGGCTTGAAAGGAGAATCATTACTCTCTATGTAGTTTTATACATTGCGGACAAAGAGCATTACTTCCTGCCCTGCATGTGTGAGAGAATAAGAAGTGAGTGCGTGTTTGTAGCTGCTTTATTGCTTCCATCAAAATACCTGCAAGTCAAAACCTCATAGTAATGTGTAAGTGTGCGTAGAAAAGCAGCGTGTGGGTGATCCTTGTAAGGGTCCGTTATATAAGGTGGGAGAAAAAAGAAAAAAAATCCCAGCTGTGTCATCAGCTCCAACAATGAACACATTTCTCTGCTTGGGAGTGTGTACTCGTGTGCACAGGCACGTATTGCCAATGCAGTGGTAGATGTTGTGGCCTTCGTGGAAACTTCCAGAGCATTGGGTACACGAGGAAGAAGAGGAGTATGGAAGCCCATTTACGCCAATGTGATCAAAGAAATATAATATCAATATATAAATGAGAAAGTCTCTCAAAATAATGACTTTGTATCGCAAAATCATTACTTGAAAGTTATTTGTGAGAAAGCTTCTCATTAGTTTGAGATACTAAGTCATTAATTTGCTATTTAATTAATTATTCTGAGTCATTAGTTTGAAATACTGAGTCATTATATTTTTCTACAAATCATAAAGTCATTATTTTGAGAGACTTGGTCATTATTTTGCTATCCAGAGTCCTTAATTGTTGACACAATGAGTCATTATTTTGAGATGCTAAGTCTTTATAATGACTTAGTATCTTAGTAAGTTTCCATCTACTTTTGTTCTGCTTGCTGGCGTAAATGTGCCTCCGTCCAGGGCTGTGTGTATTGACAGGATGTGTAATCAATAAGCAATGTCTCTGACATGCTCTGTCCAAACAGGCTGCGTATGTGTTTATGTACTGATCCTGCAGTTAAAACACATGAAACAGAGCCACTAATCCTGTTTGTTTAGTTTCACTGTGGTACTACGACAGTGAGAGGCAACCAACCCTTTGTAACGTCATTGATGCAGTATTTGAAGTCGGGTCCTCCGCAGCTCCAGGACATGTCCTCCAGACTGAACGACTGGTTTGAACGCAGCATGATGATCTCGATGGCACTCGACTTCAACAGAGCGATCTGGTCTTCTGCCGTCAGATCTCTGGAACACACAGTCACATATGCGGTACGTTACTGTGGAAATGTTTACAGTCACTGGGCCGGGTGGGTGCGACCGACCCGCGGCGTGCATCACTAATGAGCAGTGAGGAGGACTCGCTGCTTTCTTCATCATTCCACCTGTGTTTGTCATCAGAGAACGATAACATCTAACATCTTATGTGAAATAAGTTTGACTACAATAGGAAAATGTTTAGTTTTGACTGAAATGTTCAATAGAATCTGATGACTAAAAAAGTACATTTGAAACAGGGCTAAGACTAAATTTAAAAATAGCTGATAAAATTAAGAGAAAAAACATTTTGACTAGAAAAAATGGCCAAAAGCTGATGACTTTTCATCAACTAAAACTGGACTAAAAGGTTTTGAGTTGTCGACTAAAACTATGAAGGATAAAAACAAGACTAAAATGTGACTAAAATTAATAAGCATCTTTGTCTAAAGAGTAAGATTAAGCCTAAACCTAAAATAGCAGCCAAAATGAAGACTGGATTAGAGTTTATTCACACATCAGAGTTCACCTGCTGGGACAGACCAGGGTATCTTTGGCTGTGTCTTTACTGCAGCTTCAACTTCTTTTTCTCTCTTTATTTAAGTTTTTCAAAGTCAGTTGTCTTTGCACTATATCAACTCCTCAAAAGAAACAAAAACGGTTGAATTCATTTTACTTCACCCTTTATATACGGATGCCACTTAATCTGCACAATTAAATTAATAAAATTGTGACAAATAAAATGGTAAAATCTTTCACTAAAAACAAATCTTGGTCATCTTTTAAAAAAAAAAAAAAAAAACAATTTAAGGGATCCTCATCATAAACAGTTTACTTTTTGTGTTTATGTTAGAAAATGATAAATTAGAGGTCTGCATCTGCAAGATGAAACAAAGTTTTTTTTCCCCTCAAAACATTTTCAACGAGTTGTACTTACTGTACAGAGACAAGAGCCAAACAGACAGAAACAACTGGACTTTCTGGTAAGTTTGAAAACCAACACTGCAGCACCGCGGTGCGTTATAAAATGAACAGAAAGAAACAATTAAATCATTAATCGCAATTATTTGTACGGCAATTAATCGTCAACTAAAATTCGTGACAGCCCTTCCTGTAGTCCACGTTTAGAGCTGCATAGAGCTCAACATTATCATATTGTTACAGTATCTTCTAAGTAACAAAGAAATTCCAGACTCCCTATATTCCCATAGGAAATCCCCCTAACTACACACAGCTGAGACTCAGCTCCACAACAAAGCAAGCAGTAGGAATAAATGTATGTAAATATAACGCTAGCTGCATCAACAATTATCCTTCTGTTTACCTTTCTGCTTCATAAAATGCAAACGCACGAATGCATTATGTATACCCATATGGGTCTCCTCTATTCTCTTATTAGATATTCTCTGTATGTGCATACATTTAGAAATCTCACATATCTCTCAGCCCAGCATGCTTTTAGAAAGTTACAGCCTGTTCCGCCGTATTTTTGGAAGAGCTTGTTTGTTAGGGAGTGATAATAACATCTAACCTTATCCAATAATGTCCTGCATATTTGGAGGCAGAAAATCAAAGTGCTCTGCGTGTGGGCGGGGAGCCGGCTCAGGTTGCTAGCCTTCGTGTCTGTGCTGTACGTGCTACTGGTTGGATGCAGTTAAGATGCAGCAACATTTTACTAGTCAACAAATCATTACCAGAATATAAGAGCCCTCCTGAGGGACCTTCATATAACACATACAAATTAAAAACAACATATTAAAAATCTAATAAAAAGTACAGGGCAGCCTCAGTAGGCTTAATTAGGGTTGCTACTAGCAATTCAAAAAAATATATTTTTCAACCTATTCGAACCATTTTAACTCGGAAAGACTTTGGAGGTAGAGACCCAATTTATAATAAAGCTGATTTAAAAAATAAATAAAAATAATTCTAGGCACAAAGATACACAAATAAGAAACTTATAAAAGTAAAAATAATAAAAAGGGAACACAGTAAAATATTAAAACCGTAAGAATGAATAAAGCAATTCAAATTGAAAGCTAATTTATCGATTAAAGCAGCTAAAAGAGAAATAGGATGAAATTGAAGATGTTAATTGCCTTAAGGATAGAAATTAGGTAAGCTATACATTGTTCCGAGTGTTATACCAGGTTGCAGAGGCAAAATGAAAAAGAAACAGATTTTTCAAGCTCAGTAAAAAACAGCCAGCACCCGCAGAGTAATCCAATCTTTTGCCCACAGTAAAAGACAACAACAAAGTAAATAAGGGGTGAAAACATCAGTAAGGGCCTTATGAATAAATAAAACCCAGAGTCTATCACATAGTAAATGTGTCTATCAATTAATCTGACAATTATTTTCTTGATTAATCCTTCTGTCTATAAAAATGTCATAAAATAGTGAAAAATGTCCATCACGGTTTTCCAGAGCAAAAAGTGACAAATCATCACACAACATCATTATCATCATTATTTAAAACACAAACAAAAGCAGTAAATCCTCACATTTTAGAAAGATGGAACCAGCTGGTGTTTGCTTGATTAAGGACTCAAACTATGAATTAAAACATTTGCAGATTTAACAAGAAAAAAATGTCATTAGATCAAACGTGCCAGTTAAGATGCAGTAAAGTGTGACAAGTGACTTATTGCTGATGTGAAATTAAAATTCAGGATCACAGTCGACCAATAGAAAAATATAGAATTTTTCTTTTTGTTTTTGTGAAAATTTGGAGTTTATTTTGAGTCCTAGGAAAACAAAAGACACTGTGCCAGACAGCAATCCATGCTGTTACCCTGTAATGACACCTCAACATCAACCAGCACTGAGTTTGTACCTGAAGCCTGGGATCATCTTGGCGAAGCCTATGACCTTCTGGATGCTGTAGGAGACCAGGTCCGCCAGGTGGGGCAGCATGGAAAGCTTTTGGTCCTCTTCACTGGAGTCTGGACTGCTCGCGCCATCCTGGTACATCATTAACAGGTTGCTGAAGTTCATCTTGGTGTCCACAGACTCTGTTTGAGGACAGGATTAGGACACAAGGTGAGAAAGAGAGCAAGGAGAGGGCAGGGGCAGAATGAGGAAGTGACTAAAAGGACACATTTTGAACACACAAAACCAGCGAGAGGTTAAACAAGGCAGGTGAGTTCAATTCGACATTAAAAACAAAAACATGCATAACATAAAATGTGATTTTTGTGTACGAAAGGCAATTTAAATAACATTCCCCATTTCCAAAATTGCACTAATCACTCCCCCATCCTGGCATCTGACTGCAAACTATTGAATAGTAACTAAGAGCAGGGACGAGGACAATACTGTAGATAGATAAATGCACAGTGAATATAAAGAATTTTAGGTCACAAGTTTGTCCAGTGAGGAGCCTTGCTGAGTAAAAAGAGTGTACAACTATAGTTTGTGAATGGGCCTTCATTGGCATAATAAAATGTCAGGATATAATCATACGTCTCCATGTGTTTTGGAGTTAACAGAGCTCTTTACGACGGTGAAGTTAACCCTGAAGGATGAAAGCCACAACATCAGGAGGAGGACTCACCAGGTGAGTGGTTGAATGAGTCAGAGGAGGCATCAGATAAAGAGTGAAGGGAGGCGGCTCTGCTGGCACTGCGTGTTACTGGGCCTTCACGCACTGGAGGCTGCGAACACACAGAGAAAGACAAATATTTTATATCTATACCAATACATCAATGTCATACATTCTCAACTCCATGCACTGCAGCGGCTCCTCCTCCTGGGAGGGTTAAGAAGTACGAATAATCCCCACACCAGAGGTCGCGGTAAGCCAATGTTTTTCAGCATTGACTGAATATTCTTAACATTGATGGAAAAAACTAGAGGGCGTTCATCATTATGACAGATAAGGACACGGAGGGCGTAATCTGCTTTGTGTGTGTGTAGACATCACAAGGGACCACGATCAGTGTCTCTGTTCATCTCTTCTCTTCTCGCCCTTGTAAATGCATAATCTAAAGCTTGTTCTGTATACTAATTATTCAAAAACACAGACAGCGAGCGCTAACCCTCAAAATGCATTGAAAAAATGACAGATGCAAGTCATTTCCAAAATTCACAACATGTTTTCGTCGAAGGAAATATTCTGCTTCAATCCATTTAAGTTTTTAGCCTTTCAAAAAAAACATTTTGACAAAAACTGATTGCTGAAAGTGTAAAAAAAAGTGTATTGGATTAGAATCACAGACGCCACCTTTAAATAGGTCTGTGTCTTATCATCAATTAAAAAAATTAATTGAAATGACGGGATAATAATACATTATGTCGGAATATTTACGACTCTGTCCTTCACAATGATGGACAACGAGAAAGTCATTTCACAGTTTCACACGCAGGGTTTTACTCTGCCCATGTTGTATATCAGTTTGTTGCCAAAGTCATGTCCTAAGTGTGCATCCTCTTTATTAAACTCTTTATAAAAAAAACGATTGGTAATCACTTCCGAAGCACACCTTTGTTTCTTTAGACTGTTTGGAGATGATTGAGCACTTCATGTCTAAAGGTTCACGCACAGTTCAAAGTGACGCCCACAACTCAATACGTGGGTGGCCGAGGCTGTCTGCACAGCGTGTGCTAGAATCACACTTGACAAGGGAAGAAAGGTTTTTGAGGCGTTCTCAGAACGTTTCATCCAATCCTGCATCCCTTTACTCTGGGTGACCCAATTGTTGTGGTCCGCGCAGAGAACATCGTCTGAAAGTATCAAGTTCATGGCGTGGAGGAAGAAAACACGACGCCTTTGTCGCGCGGATAAACGTCTCTGTTCACTCGTGTTACGGGTGTCAAGTAAATTGCTAACACACGCGGGTGATGGTGGCTGACGTGATGGTCTAAAGTAAATAGGACTGTGGTTACAGACACATTTACAGCCATCTCAAGGCCACAGGAGAGATGCTGGATCCTGCTGCTTTCATACACAGTGCAGTGCTATTACGCCAGGCATTAATAAATATGGCTGTCACAACCACCTTACATGTGTGTCAGTCTTGTGTGATCTTAACTGATATGAAGATAAATAGGATAAATTAAGAAGAGCTCAGTCAAGTACACAAAAATGCAAGAAAAGTACATTTTATAAGTTTTTTATGGTTTTGACCAAAAAAATAAATAAAAAACTAAAACGTAGATGTGATCGCACCCTCCAGTATCTATTAAGTACTTTTTTAATAACAGTTGTTGATTTTACACATATAACAGATTTTGATCTTTCTGTTCAAAACATAAAATACAGTTCCTGAGTCTCAGAATGTTTGGTTGCTAGACAACATCGAGATAAAGCGGACTATGACACTTCAAGAACAAGTCAAAGTAAACGTCCAAAAACACACGTGCATTAACCGCTTATCGCAAAAGGTGTCGCTATAGAGAATGAAACGGAGATCTTCCGAGTAACGCTAGGGCTCCTCATATGGTTAGTTGGTTTGGACGTCCCGATTCATGCAAATACCAAGCAGACAAATAACACTAGCTCCACGATGTTTAGCTGAGCCTCACTGGTGCAGCCTTTGCCTGCAGCTTAATACTGGTGCATTCAGTTGGACATAGAAACAAACCACCCACGTCATATGTGTCCGGTTATACTGTCTGCCTACTAAAAGTTAATCCAGCCAAAACAAACTGAGAATTCTCCGTGGCCATGGTAGACAGTGAGTGAGTACAGTTGCATGCTTTATACTTCAGCCAATTACAGTAATGGGTACAAACTAAAAAAAAAATAAAAAAAAAAAAAAAAAAAAAAGAGAGAATGCCATGTACTGTTGTGGTAAACCAGAACACATGGTATTGATATCTTATTATTGCATCTATTTTTGTTTTTGTTTTGTTTTGATCAGTTCTCTAGCATTTAACATCCAAGGAATATAGTTTCTACGGTGGCATGCTGCTAACTTGTAAATGCATATCAAGTACACTGTGCTGTATGTAACTTGTGTTGGGGGGAAAAAAGGGTTGCTTCTGCATTAATGAACTTTTCACTGTAATATGTAGTATTATGGATGCCGTGCTTCATGGAACCCTCCCTTCCGTTGCATGATAGCGTGACCTGCTCCACCTATATTTATGGTGAACAACAAAGTGATTTTGGGCTGCATAGATGATAATGTGTATGTGGTTTTGGCAAAAAGGAAGAGACTTTGTACTAGACTCACCCTGAAGCGGGAGAAGTCAGAATAGGAGGCATCGTAAGTCTTGTGGTGAGCTTCCACCAGACTGGAGATGATTCGGGCCTGCTCCTCGTTCAGACGTGGCCTCATCGCCTCGCGGGCTGCCTCCTCCTCTTTCCTCTTCATTATCATGTCCTTCTTCCTCTGAACCTCCTCGTCTGTCAGGATGACTGCAATAGAGGATGGAATAAAGGCTATATTAATATATCTTGCAATGAACGGATGGAAAAAAAACCTCACCGGCACACAAATACTGCTGCCCAAATAAAAAAATGAAAAGAAGGAAATAAAAAAAAAAAAATCAGGAAAAGATGAAAAACACTTTACCACATGCCTTAAACTGGTCCTACAATATACACTTAATTTATTATATTAATGGCTTGCAGCAAACATTATAAATCTGTATTTTGGAATGAGATTTTTTCTGAAAAGAACCAAGAGACAGAAAGCTGCAAACCAGTCTTGGATCAAAGGTAACTCTATTAACACCCCGTGCATCACAAGGTAGTAACTGATCTGGGCTCTTCTCATTGTGTCTAATCCAGTGAAAGTAAACACACGCACGGATCCTCACAGGTGGTGTCACATGGTGTAGCGACACCACACTCTCTTTACACCATCTGCAAGTTGTTACGCACAGGAAAGAACTAAAAGGTAATAATGTTTACTGAAGAAGCTTTAAGTGGGTTGCTGTTTGCGCCACAAGAAATCAAAGAAGGGGACAATCCCATAGTCCATTTGTAATAAAGGCTTAGTGTCTAAAGTCCAAGTGGCTGGTGTCGTGTTACAAATTCAGCTCGTTGTCCTCTCCTCTAGGTATTGGAAATAGTTTCATTTCAACAATTTTACAGGGAGCGATTTTAAGATGTTAGTGTGTTTTCATTGTGTTTTGCAGATATTTTAATCAATCCAGGTATTTGAACATCTTGCTTTAATGGGGTGATTTCCCCCCCCCAATTATGAGTTTCAAGGAGAAGCAGTAAATGTATGATCATCTATTTGATCCTACGATATATGGACATGACCTCGATCATTTTTGCTGACCTGGATATTACTGTAGTGTTTGTTTACATAAGAATGTTTTTTAGCCAACGTGATGCCAGAATAAACCGCAAGAAAGAGAGGTTTTATTTTATTATGGTTGTGTGGTTTTATTCTATTCATTAACTGGGATGAATTCAGTTTTAGGATGGATTGTGGCTTAAAGAAGAAAAAAAACAAAAAGTGCTACTTGTCAGCAGTTAAACAAGGTTAGCTTTCAAAACTAAGTGAAGCAGCTGTAATGTAAGCACCAAATATTTACATGAACCATACATCTCCTGAGCTTGGCACGCAGAAAAGGCTGTCTGCTGCCTTTTTATGCGGCTGATGCGGCGGGTGTTGGATGTTTAAGTGCCTCCTGCCTTATTCATGCTGCAGGAGCGGAGACTGCAGGCAGAGTGGAACAGTGGTGCAGAATGGATTGGACATGCGGTTTATAGTGACTCTCTTAGGTTTGACTAGAGGGGAGGATCTTTTGGGAATTCATGAGTTTGCATGCCACTTCCACGTGTCTCAGAGAATTACATTACTTTGGAATCTTACATTTACAACACTCATTATTTATCACGGATCACAAGAGATTTACATCTATCTCGATCGGATTTAAAAACCCAATGCACTCAAGAGACATAAAGAATGAATATGATGATTTAAAGTGTTTTTATACACTATATATATATATATATATATATATATATATATAGCTTTGTTAAATTATCTTCACAAATGAAGACCACTTTTATGATTTCTGAAGTGTAAATGCAACTAAGTTAAACAAACTGCACCACGATTGCATGACTTTAACGTCACCACCACTAAGCTTTCAACAAACAAAGAAAACTACAATTGGAAAATACTATAAATTCCTAAATCCACAAGTTGGAAAGTTTGAGTTAGAATAGTTTTGCAAGAGTGGGAGTGTAAACACAATCAGGCTGTTAAGGTGGACTAGTGACGATGTTTAACGTCCCCAACCAAATCTGCAATATTATTTAGCCTTAATGTCTTAAAACAATATTTGAAAATCTATTAGGTTTTTGTTAACCACAGACTTTATTTAAGGCACCTAACCAAAAACCTAAAAAAAACATTAAAAAATATATATTTCAAGACAAGGGAACAGGAAGTGGCATTTTGTATTTTTGTTGTAATTTCTGGGTTTTAGAACTAATTCCTGCAGTGAGATAAATTTCAATTTAACCTCGCAGTGCTGGTTCTCTGGAGCTCTTTCTCTTGCTCTGTTGTGGAAATGCCATTTTCAACACTCACAGGGAGAATGCCCAAACCCTAACCCAAAACACAATTCCTGCAGTGCAATATTTTTCTTTTAGGAGACGCCTGAATAACAACCATCTGAATGTGTGAGAGTAGCCGCTCATGGTGTGAAACAGGAAACCCTGGAATACAAGCAGTGCCTGAAGAGATTTTATAAAGATGAAAAACAGGCGGCTCAAATGTTCCGTGTGGATGTGACATCTGTAATGAGGTGGTCTGTGTTACATTTCTTGTTAGACCACTTTGTAAAAAAGAAGAGGAAAAAAAAGAGCGGGTTTATTACTTAAATCGAAACACATTTTAACCCTGTATCACTGTCATTGTTTTAATTGAGTTGTTAAGGTTCTATATGTCAAAAATAAGTGCCTGTAAATGCTCATTGTAAAAAGAACAAAGTGAACGAAAACACCCACACACAACTTTCACATTCTGTATTCAGGTATATGTTCGTCTACAATTTGTTGTCAGAACATGATGTTTCTGTTAAACGCGGACAAGGAAGCATGAAAAGTGTTATGTCATCAGTGTTGTTGACGACAATAAGAACACATTGCAAGCTTCCCAGCACACACACACACACACACACACACACACACACACACACACATGAAACTGTGTAGATAATGCAGAGCTAATAACACACAAGGGGAACAGCACATTTGCCACTGAACCAAAAAAAGGATACAAAATATTTGCCGAACCACATTTCATATGTTGATCGCAATAAAGTTAATTGTAGTTTTTCTTATTCATTATATTGTTGCACCCTACAAATAGCACGCAGGGAACAAAGAAACAGCCCAGAATAGAGAGAAATACAGCTCAATAAAATACCAGAAAATGTATTTTAAACATTAGTATTCTTGTCATCCAGGTCTGAAGTCACTGCTGGAGCAATGCACTGACCCCAGAATGCCTCGGCCCATATTATCTTTTTGACTCTCTGCCACAGTGACCGATTACCCATGAAGCACTCAACTGT
>CALSCE010009645.1:11272624-11285273 GCA_943593645.1 Bovichtus variegatus
AGACAGACAGACAGACAGACAGACAGACAGACAGACAGACAGACAGAGACAGGCCCAGAGCCATGAGGTCATAATACGCACACATACAGTCTGGCAGCAACAGAGACACTGTCTCTCATACTTAACTGACATTAAATGTAGCTCCATCAGATGATGCCATTTGTTGAGGTTTATAGGCATTTACAGTTTGAATGCATGATATAATCTCCATACGCTATTTCGGTTTGTCTGCTATTTCGGTAGTGACCTCCTCTGAATTTGCTTTTTACTGGTTGAACTGTTTTAATGTCTTCATCTGTTAAGGCAAACAACATTGTTTTTTCATGCACTGGTCAAGTTTGGGAGTGTGGGATATTTTGCTTCCACAAC
The DNA here is from genome assembly GCA_943593645.1 of Bovichtus variegatus. Classification (NCBI taxonomy): domain Eukaryota; kingdom Metazoa; phylum Chordata; class Actinopteri; order Perciformes; family Bovichtidae; genus Bovichtus; species Bovichtus variegatus. Next base: position 11,272,994 of record CALSCE010009645.1, read on the forward strand.
ATGTCTTAGTGGAACTAGTGGAAAAGAAAACATCCAAAATACACATTTAGGTGTTTATTTTATTAACTTTGTCTATTTGTGTCCGTAGAGTTCTCCTAAATTCACCAAACGTTAGCATTATATAATGCCTCATTTCTATATGCAAACATAACATTTCAGAAAACTTGTAATACAGAAAATAATTTTCTTAATGGAAATAATTAACTCGGGAAGTTTTACAGTGATATATATATATATATATATATATATATATATATATATATATATATATACGCACACTAGTTATTTACTAGTTACTTTTGTTTTCTATGCACGTATAGAGTCTCCTCTAAATACAGCAATTTCTAAATGATGTATCCGTTACCTAATCCTAAAATATCAATAAAATATGTTGCCACAACTTTAGCCTTGACAATGGTAAGCACTTATTTGGATCAAAGGAATAAATACACCAAATAAATACCTACTTTACAGTAACTGCTAATTTAGGAGACCAATGAGAAGGCATGGATGACTCTAAATTAAATAGTGCTGAGATGATGTGCTCACCTCATACTAAATACTGGTTGTTTTCCTGGAAGCTGTAAACAACTATATTTGAAGGGGATTTTCAGCGATTGCACCCTGGATTGCAACCACAGGAGTGGCGTTACATAACCGCATAATGTGGCGGCGCAGACACCAACAACAACAGTTTGGCTACACAGGCTTAAAAAGGCAACTGAATGAATCTGACTGCTTAGCTAACCAAAGGATTTACTTGGCTTTCATCTCATTTAACCCACCGTCATTAATTAGGCTTTGGCTGCGCTCTAATGTCGATCCAGTACCAAGCCAGGAGCGGACTGCCTCGAACCACTCCTTGTGGTGAGGACATCCAAGAATGCAGCATGAAGCCCAATCATGAATAGGCACAGTTTTTGGTCAAAGTTTGGCAAGGGCCGTCAAAGCAGCTATTCTAAAAGGCGGGGACATGATTGAACCAGTCAGTCCCCAGCCAAGTTTGAGCCCTGGTTGGCATCATTAAGGTGGGAGTCCACAAAAAAACAACAGACCATCAAAAGGAACATCTTGACCACCCCACAGTGCTTGGCAGACACTCAGCAGTTTACCAAAAGAAAGTTTGCTGTTTAGAAAGTGACTGATTGGACGCTGTGATGTGGCGGAGAGACGAGCAAAGAGAGAAAGACAGAAAGAAAGGCAAACAGAGTGTGTGTGTGTGGGGGGGGGGGGGGGGGTTGGTCAACACCAGTAATGCCAGAGACTCTGACATGGAAGGAAAGGCAGAGTCTCGCTGTAGTGGAGGCCAGAGCTTCACAGCGGGCTTACTCATTAACCAGCCGAGCGACCAGTTAAACACAATGGATGCTGCTCAGATTTGGTGTGATATATGTCAAGCCGGATTTGGTGTGTGGCCAATATTATTCCACTGCTGCCCTGAGAGTGTGATGTTGCAAGAGGTAAATTCAGGTCAGTCAGGCGTCAGGGCACCCACACATGTCGACTGAAATCATGGCACAAAATGGCTTTACCGATAGCTCACAATGGAAGTGTGCATGGTGGCGGGAAGACGTGGGGTGCAAACATATTTGTGATACTTCATTGCGTCTACTTAGCAATTTAAATACCATGTATTTATGTGGGCTTTAGTCTAACCACTCATGAACCTCTTGCCTTTATTTGCAATTCATTTGCTAGTAGAGTTACTGCCAAAACAAATCTGCTATATTGCAAAGGGTGCAATGAGTAGAAAATGCAGAGAGCTTCTTTACTTCTTTCCTTCACTTTAGGGCAAGTTAGATTTAGGACTTTTTTGATGCAACTCTGAGTGAAATTTATAACCAATTTTATCGGGATCTGCGTGACAATGCGAGAGGGATTTGGTCATTCATTAGATTTTTTAAATAGATATTACCAATTATTTTTTACATTTTACATTGCAACACCAGAAAAAAATTAAAACCATTCCTAAAATCCTACTTCCCATGACTAAGCATTTTTAAGACTTTTAAAAAGATTGATTTAAGGCATTTGAATAACAATTAAGGCCTTATTTTTAGCTTAATAAAACCAATGCCTTTCAAGACTTTTTAAGGATTCGCAGGAACCCTGGAAAACTACACACAACATTCGATTCTCAACCAGCACGTCACCACAAACCTATATGGATGGCCACGCCTTAAAAGATAAGCTGAATATTTTGTTTTTTTTACACCTCCATTAGACATGTCCATCCAACTATAAATTAAGCATCACTTATCACTTATGGTAATGAAGGTGTAAAGGTTGTCAAAGAGACAGAAGAGAGGATGCAGAAACTCAGAGAGAGGATGCAGAGACTCAGAAAAAGGATGCAGAGACTCAGAGAGAGGATGCAGAGACTCATAGAGAGGATGCAGAGACTCAGAGAGAGGATGCAGATATGAATGAGGGAGGCAAATGGACGGCAGCACCGTAGGAGAGGCTTTGCTGCTGAAAGACACTGAGGGCGGGAATTCAACCATCAAAAAGGCTAAAAATAAAAATTCAGAAACTCTCCTGTGATTCTAATCCTGTTACGAATACACACCCCCAAAAACCGGCGAACACAGCAAGCATGCAAATACATACGCTGACACCCACAAGCTGGGAGGTCATTTTTTTCTTCTTCTTTTTTCTGGCATCTCTCTAAACTCTGTCAAACAAGGACAGCACAGGAGTGTTTACTACAAACTCAGCTGGCAGAGCTCACAGAGAGCACACACACCAACACACAGTTCTAACTGAATGGTGTTGAAGCTCAGACAAAAGCGGACTATATGAAGAGAGGGTGGCATAAAAGGCAAACAAACGCATACCCACAAAAACGGAGGCTAACTGAATCCTCAACGATGCATTCTATACCATCCAAACAGCGCATGACTACACCCTGAAAGCTCATTCTAATGGCAATGGATGTTTTTTTTTTTTTTCCAGTCTTGTCAACTTTACATTAGGAAATATCGGTTAAAATGCCTTTTCAAGAAGCCACGAAAATGTTACGTTAAAAGGTTATCCTAAGACGTATTATTTTTAGAACGAGCACACTTCTCTGCCAGTGCCGCAGGATACTGTCATTTAATGACAATATAAACGTCTTTGGCATAGATGAGAAAGTTCCTTCACGAGTTTGTCACAAGACTCAAAGTGAGACAGATTGATGAAACGCACAAACAAGTAACAGTTTGCTCCCAACATTGGGAGATGAGCACAAAGCATTCATACGTTTCCCTTCATGTCAGTATTCTGTCAGACGGTCAAAATGTATCTCCTTGTTGTTGTCCGTTCTTGTTCTGTGTACGAGCATGCCTTTGGTCCTGTGACTTGTATAAATGTCTGCTTTAATAACTCCGTCTCTGTGTTTGGACGCAGCTCCAGCTGAGAAACAAAGAGTCTAGTCTATAATTGGTTGTGAGTCAACGTTCCACCGATCAACGCTCGGTGTCACACCTTCATCCTGGCCTCAGCATGCATTTTAATTTTTAGGGCACACTGTCTGTCCTTGTTTTGTTTGCGTCTCTGATTATGTGGATATAATAACACAGCCAGAGTAAACACAGCGACCGGGATACACGGGATCAAAATAAGGCAAAGATGGCACATCGACCGTGACACACTGAACCTGGATTTATTTATTTTAAATAGAAAAATAAACTGGGCAGCTGGACAAGGCCACATCTACACAGGAGAACAGGGAGGGCTTTGCGCCAGTTATCCAAAGTCCATTTCTGTATTTTCCAGTAAATAAAGAGTTTTAAAGCTAGGAATGCAGATTTAATAATGGTCTCTGGTTGCTTTTTGCTCAAGTAGTTTTCCTGATTCATTACATTTATCATGGAGGAAAATTAATCAGTTTTACATCAGGGCAAAGCCATATTAAATGAATGAGTGTGCCAACATCCCCACAGTCATGCCAGTACATTTCTGAAATAGACAGATTAATTTTCTTCTGAGCTGAAATGAACACTGATGTGCACTGCATAATGTAGTACAACACTAGGATATAAATGATAAGTTACATGTCGAGCGCAGAAGTATGTCGTTATTTTAAAGCTGCCTTCAGACGACTCAACAATGTGAATTTACGCTTTTAAAAAGCACTAATTGCTAGCTTATCATCCCTGCTTTCTTTTCTGCGCCACCCTGGAGCGATTCTGCCCTCGCAGCTGGCATTAATGCAACATTCTTGAAACAGCCTTGTTATTGTAGAAGGTCAGGTTTTGTACAGGCAGTACAGAATATGAACAAAGCTGCTGCCTTGGAAGTTCTCTAGGTAGGGAAAAAAAAAAAGCGTGCAGGCAAGCAGAGAAGCTGTAATACTCAGCAGTGAGTGCAGCGGACTTCCTACACCTAACGAACATGAAAGCTAACTGTGAGAAACAAAGAGACCATTTTGTACTGACAAGTCTCGCTCCTCCTGCTCGCTCTTCTCTCAAATTATCTCAATAAAATGAATGGACTCCAGTGTCATGTGGCCATTTGTGGTTATCAGCAGTCTGAAGCAAGCAGCAACCTCCGCTTCTGAAAAGCTAAGCAAAAGCCAATTCTGAGGTGGCTTTAACTGGCTTTATCTGTAAAAGCCAGTAGGGGGCGACTCCACTGGTTGCAAAAAGAAGTCAGATTGTATAGAACTCTATGAGAAAACTTGATTTATTACCCTCAGTAAACATTTTCCTGATGCGTTTATGGTCTCAATCTTTAGTTTCAAGTCTTCTTCAATACAGCATTATGTTCTTTTTGTAAACTATGGTCTTACGTAGAGTAAAATAGACGATAAAGCAGGGTATGCTTTAGGCGGGGCTACCTTGTGATTGACAGGTCGCTACCACGGTGTGGTCTGGTTTGAGGGTTGTCCGTGTTTACATCTTAGAACTTACCCTTTCACAGTGTTTTCAGTTCCTGAAAGTTAAATGTGACCTTTTTGGTCACCTAAAAATGCCTTATTCAGCGCTTGGTTGTACTTAGCTCTACCCTCTTGTTGCACTTCAAGTTGCAAAAAACAAAAAACAAAGATGGCGACGGCCTAAACGCCAAACGCGAGGCTTCAAAACAGCAGTCCATGAACAAATGGGTGACATCACACTGGCTATCTACTTCTTATATACAGTCTATAGTCTGAACCCTGCAATGCATCCTCTCCGCTCCACACAAACACACACTGTCTGTCTGTGAATGGAAATGTGGGCCAGACCATTGTGAGTCTCTTTCAAGAAAGACATCGTTGAACAGGACTTTAACCCCCCCAGCGTCCTTCAGCCTCTCTCTCTCTCTGTGTGTGTCTCTCTCTCATTCTCCTCTTGTCATCTACTACTTGTCATGGTTATGCTGACGCACTGCTGTTGGTGCTACTTCCTATTGGTTTGTTGAAATTCAGTCGCACAATAACTTGCCACCCTGGGATGAAGAAAAGCGGTGCTTCCTCACTGTTTTTCATGGGAATAGCTGCGACGCAGAACTGCTGAAGTAATAACCACCGGATAATGACAATTTGCATGCAGTATAAAGAGTTAGTTAATTATGAATCAGTTGTGACAAGATGTGTCATTTTGTGTTACCACGGGATCGAGGTAATGTCTCGTTTTCCCTTCACACACTGCCTTCTACTTGTATTACACCCTGGTACTGTATGCATAACCAACATGGTTAAGAGCAGAACTGCATCAAACAGCCTTTCAAACATATGAAACAATGCCATGTTACGATAAATGACTGCACTTTGATATATACCATCTAAACCACCGTGATGAAGGAAATCCCATCTGGTAGGATAAAAGCAGGATTAAACATATTAACTTTAATTCATTTAGCCCAAGCCTGAGTTTGCCATATGGTACAGCCTGTCTTATGCATGTATATCCATTATTGACTGTGTGCTTGTTTCAAATCAGATCAATTTACACCCTACCATTGATTCTATTGGCTGCTGTTCTCCCTGAATTGTCTTTAAATATTAGGGGGCTATTAGGTGAGCCAGACGTAACGAGTCATTAAATAGGACTGTAGGCTGCCGTCCTCCAACTGTCTTTATGTGTAATAATTAGATGGGGAATGTGTTGAAATATGGCACTGGCTAAAATACCGTCCAGGCGAGGGCACAAAAACAAAAAACAAAGAGTTAACTGGATATCATGCAGCGGGTTACAAGCCAAGCATGGATCCTGAAATAGCATCACAAACACCTTCAGATGCCTAAATGCATATCACATCAAAAGGAATGTCAAGATGAGGCCAATATGTTACATCTTCCTGCCTTATTATTACCCAAGTATCAACCATGAGAAACCTTACCTACTGATATGTGGCGATTGCATGACATTAGCATGTCTTATCTAGTCATTTTATCTGGTTAGGAGTCTGTAAATCTAAACTTTCTTTAAACAATTTAAAATATCTGGTTATAGGGTAAGAAGAGGGAGTTTGATGCGACCTCGATAATACTGGATCTGTGTCTTATTGTCATTTGCCTCAAGAAAACAAAGTGAAATTGCATTAAAAAACAAATCTAATCAGTCCATCAACCCATTACAATATAAGATAAACAGTGAATCACGGAGGACCACAAAAAAAAAACAGTTGGAACTAAAATATTCACAGCTTCACGAAATCAGGAGCAGAATTGTTAGAATGTCAGAGGAAAGAAGGAAAAAACTACTCACACTCTTTCATCATGCCGATGTCGATGCAGCGTTTGAGACGGCAGGCCTGGCAGTGACGCCGGTTGTCCTTGGTGATGGTGCAGCTCCCGTTGAATGGACAGGTGAAGGAGGCTTTACGCTTCATACTGCGCCTGTAATGGAATCAAATCCATTACTCATTCAGCCTTGTTTATTCTCTGTGGTGGTTCAAATATTACATTGGATATTGATGATAATGCAATATCATCTAAAGGACTTTTTGAAACAAATATTTTCAACCCATCCAGGACGAAACATTCTGTATGTATAAACATTTTAGAACCAACAGTTAACTGCAAACTAAAATAAGCAGTCAACTCAAAATGAATCCTCCTTTGAGGGAATATTTTATATTTAGGAACAAGGGTCACTGCCTAACTAATGCACTGCCCATTTAATATGTATTGTACAAATATTTTACATAAATGTTTTTAATGATGACTAATTTAATTCTACCTGAACCAGCTCATTCCCTTTATTTTTAAAAAAAATCACTGTTTGTTTGAAGGGATGGTGTCTTCTACATTCGTCCGCTGGGATTCAAATGAATTACAATACTTAATGAATGAAAAAAAAGTATGTGTTTGTCCGTTTGTGTGTGGGCGTGAATGTGAGAGAGCGAGTGACAAAGGAGGGAAAAAAAGAAAAGAAAAAACAGAAGGAATATACACCGAATAATGTACATTGTTCTGAAAGCAGAAAAACCCATAATGCACCATAACATCAAATAGTGTATACTGACATCGGGCAACATGTTGACAACAACCACAGAAATTCAACAAAAACGTTCATCTCATTGATACAGAAATAATTGGTGACCATTTGTTTCATAAGTTATGCCCGATTGATTTATATGTATGAGAAACTGAAAAGACGGGAAAAAAAAATAATCCTGCGGTGTTTCTAACAGAGCGGTCCGTCAGTGCTGCTCATAAGTAAAAATAAGACTCATTTCTGAACCTTAATATAGGATATTAAGGATAAAACTTGAGTATTTGTAACTTCACTGAATTTATACATTTCAATCATTAGTTAAGTTCAAAGTTGGCAGGAAAAAATTAATAAATGACATGGAATACATACTGAGAACACCTCTGCATGGAAAGAGACGCACACTTATACACACGCTATAACCCCATGATCTGCCACACTTAAATACTCCCCCAACACAGAAGGCAACATAGACTTCACACTATTCTCAACTCAGGGACAGCACCCACCTGAAGAATCCCTTGCAGCCCTCGCATGTCATGGCGTTGAAGTGGAAGCCGGTGGCCTTGTCGCCGCACACGCCGCAGATCCGCGGGGCGTTGCGGTCGAACTCGTCCGGTCCGACCACCGACGTCGTCACCGTCATGGGCTCCATCACTGCCGAGAAAAGAACAAAAGAGAGAAGACATCAGAGGCCGTTCGACACTGCTCGCCGCGCTGCTCGAGTGGCACACATTCCTCGTCTTTTATATATCTTTGTGTGATTGTCTGTGTGCACCCATGAATTTCACCAACCTCGCCCCAAAGCTTCACAAACAGTTTGTGTCCTGTGCTCGTGTGTTGTGTGGGAGTGTTTGAGTCTGTGTTTGATGGGGAGGTGTGTGTTTCCCTCTTATACAAACAGGTGTCAGGCTATTAGCATATTCAGCAAAAGGCATCGACAGCCACACTCTCGCAGCTATTGGCTAAATGACTCAGCAGACACACAAATGCATCATACACAAGATATTAATGATGGTGATATAACAATGTTAATGGGAGAATTAATGACAGAAAGAGGGTTACTTGCCCGAGGCTAAGAAATGACTGATACATTTAATACTGCCAAGATGAAAGTTCTAATTTTTCCACGCTCGCACCATCTGGCCGTCCCCTATGAAATAAACAGGAGTAGGGTAACACACACACCGAGCAAGCTAATCCATATCAATCTGTACAGAAAGATCCTCTGAAGTCTGATTGAAGTGATGAGGATCCTTTAGGGAGGTCAAAAGGGAGAGGGGAGAAATGATGCAGGATGAAAGGAACACTGTATAGTGTCGGCATGTGCAGAATGTGTAGAATATGCTCAACACAGGACTGACAAACGCAATCTTGCTGGGTCTTTAATTATGTCTTAATGCATATGCTGATGTGACCTCATGAATATGTTTCAGCTGAACTGACCAAACCACAAAGGCCATTTACAAGAAAAGAACAAAGTGGACCACTCTTTTAAAATTGCTGTGTTGACTTTATTTGACAAGATTCTCCAAACCATACAATACAGATTAATAATAATAATCTGTATTATTATTATTATATAATACAGATATATAATATAATACAGATTTACCTCATAGGCCTTGTTTAGATATCATTTTGTTAACAAGAATCTTCATCTTCCTTTGTAAAAAAAAAATAAAAATAAAAATCCCTCGGTTAGTTTTCTATCAAATTTCGTGGCGTTATCTTGTGGAATGAAAATAAACATTTAATGGATTTCTGAGTTATTGTCTCGTGTGTACAAAGAGACGTAAAAATGCCCTGCTGTCAAAAACATTTAATATGAAAAATTATCAAACTGTTATTCATACTGTAAATATGGCAATTACTCCTGCATTACCATTTGTTTTCACTATACTCCTAGACTTATTTTATACGTAAATTATTTTAATATTTAAAATGTAGTCATGATTTTTGTATGTTAATCATTTTTGTGCATCTTTTTGTGTTTTTTTTTTTTTTTTCTTCATATAAGCTATTACTGGTTTCTACCACACCCTCACACATATTTAATAGTTCTGTCCGTGTTTAATACGTTAATCAAGTCGTCTGAGTGGCCGAAAGTGGCCAAAAAAAGTCTACTTTATTATTTAGACACTCTTTTATGTATCTACTCAAGATTATTAGATAGTTGATGGTGAAGATACAGACAGGAAACGAGGGGAGAGGAGTGTGATATGCACCATTCGGTTCCAAAAAAAGCCCTATTTTTTATTAATTTCATTAAGAATTCTTGATTGAATAAAGCTAATGACGAAACATATGTTTTTTGAAGATTTTGGCCACATCATCCAGCCCTACAAGAAGTTAATATGTTAATTTCATTGCGTCTTTAAGGGCTTTAATTCTGTCTTCAGTTCATTGTTTATTTTCTGACTCACGCAATACCAGGGAACAGTAAACACAATGTAATATTATATACCAATACAAGCGAATACTAGAACTGAAACATGGTGAATGGAAATTAATTTTAATTCAAGGAGAATGTCCGAGGGTGAAAGAAAGGGGGAAAGTCAAAACAAAAACACTGTAGAAAATACAAGGAAAAGACGCAAAATGTAACAAGAGATGGAAATGTCCAATGCAACAACCACATGGTCCGTAGGTCTTTGGTATCGTTATGCTTAAACGGAGCGACCTGGGTTAGACAAACAATACGGAGAAATCCTATGTGTGAGAGAGGGAGAGGTCAAGTGAGGGGGAGACAACTAAATGAGGACAAAGAGAGGAGGCGGTGCATGTAATAAACTTGGGCCCAGTATGGAAGACTAGTCACGTGGCTGCAGAATATAGCCTGTGGGGGATAGAAGTAGAGTCAGACGAGGACAAAGAGATAGGAGGAAATGGCGCGGTGGAGCGACGGATGGCGAGAAAGAAATAATGAAAGCGGGGAGGCAGGTGACAGCACAAGTGAAGGATGGAGACAAACATAGTCGGACTCCATTAGCTCTCATTACATCTTGGCTAGTTGAAGCTTCAGCACCAGCTCCCAGGAAAACACTAACACGTGTACGCACGAGCCAAGGAGCTGCTGGCTGTGAAGCATCCGTCCCATTACTCAGAAAGCAGGATGGACACACAGACACACACACAGACACACGCACAGACACACGCACAGACACACACACAGACACAGACACACAGACACTTCAATGCAGGTGGAGTATCACTTTATTGCATGTTGACCATCTTTGCCGGGGTTTGAGTACCTGTGTGTGTGTGTCTGTGTGTGTCTGTGTGTGTGTGTGTGTGTGTCTGTGTGTGTGTGTGTGTGTGTGTCTGTGTGTGTCTGTGTGTGTGCGCTTCACACGCAAAGCACGGGTACTTGTCTCATTCACAAACACATGAGCGATTTCAGGTCACAGTGCGAGTTGGGGAGCGCGTTGACAGACACGAAAACAAGACACACACCATTAGTCATCATGTCACAAAAACAGCTTATTTTTTTTCTCTTTTTTTTTTTGAACAGGTGAATAATGAAAAAGATTGAGAGGGTGAAATGGACAGGCGACGTGTCAAACATCCAAACAGATCTGCAAAAACAACAAAACAATCTGCAGTTCCATTAGTGCTGCCGATTAACAACAATCTGTAATTAACATCTCTGGTGTTATTTCTCCTTTAAATCCCTCCTGTCACTCCTTTTTACCCCTTTCTCTCACTTGTTTATCATTTGTAACTCTGCTCTGATGATTAACATTTTTATTTATTTATAGTCAGCATGATTAGTTGGTAAACAAGAGAGGGCAGACTTGTTACCCGTCAGGCTGACAGGTAATTCCATCTCTCCGTACCACTTTAACAATCCTTTCTGTAGTCTCATGCATACACTTGTTTCTATACATCTGCCAACTTACATACATCTACTGCAATCATGAGTAATGATACCACCTCATCTCTTGCACTGCTCGAACAGCCTCTCTTTGTTTTTTTACATATCTGCTACTTTTGTGATGTATTTATGCGTCGTATTGTGCTGTTCTATATTTTATAGATAACGTTATAACCTGCCCAGGGACTACAGGTGAACATGAGCTCATTAGCCAACTCTGGCATATTTATGTTGAAACTGAAATGTTGATTAATGTGCACCGTCCCTGGTACATAAATAAGTAAAGTAAGGTAAAGTAAGGTGATGTTTATAGGTTTTATGGGTATATTGGTAAAGGGTTGGTTTAGATCTGTATATTGGTTTGAAAGAGAGGCATCAGTGCCGGTCTAATATGTTGCGTTTATTTCTATTAGTTTATTTATTTTCCATGTCTATTTGGATGTTTAGGCACAAGTTAATTTGACATCCATGCCAACAGAACAATTTGAATTAGAAGAAACTAGAGATGCAATTTTGCTGGACAAACAGGTTTCAGCCGATTATAATGGGTTCTTCACGGATCCATTTTCATTTAAAGCGTCAACACTGTAAAACTGATTAAGTGTTTTACACAGCTACGGTCAGATCCTCTCTGTGTACGAGGAAGATGGCAAGATATACTGTAAGCACACACACAGGTTCATGCACAGCTGATGATGGTCGTACTATTGCTTGTACAGTTTCCCCCCTTGGCATAATTAAAAGCACAATCAGTAAGAGGTGGTAGTTATTCATAATAATAAGTAATACATGACATTCTTTGCTCGTTTATGAAAGCAAGCTTCATGATTTCCGAACTAAAGAAACTTCTAGTCATTTATACCCTTAAGCGACTAGTTCTATTCTCTGGTTATTGCAGGAAAGTAGTTATATTGCTGTGAAAATGTAACCGGTTGTGCATTTTTACACTGCTTATCTTGATCTCAGTAAATACCTGTATTGTGCCACACACACACACACA
>CALSCE010009645.1:11306427-11354699 GCA_943593645.1 Bovichtus variegatus
AAAAAACATTTTACATACAAAGTTTAAATGTATTTTAAATGTGGTATGCTTGCCTCTATATTACTTACTTTTGAGGAAGAAGATCTTTAAAACAAACGTTTTGTCTTTCAAGTAATGATTTCCTGTGTATGAAAAGACTCAGGCATTGCTGCCAACTGGAATTTCTTTTGATCTTCAAATGACATTCCTTCGATTAAAAAAAAGCCATTGAAGTTCTCCTGCCTGCCACTGCTTTTGTAGATTATTTTCTTGACATTTCTGGTATACTTGAAAGCAGACGGAGGAGAAAAAAACAAAAAGGGGAAAAAATTGTGGCATTGCTGACAATGACACACCCTTAAAAATTATACAAGAGCCTCACCATCCGAAACGTTCACTTTGTCTCTATTAGAACCCAAACACATCATCACAAGTACAAGCGAATGTCAAAATAGGATTTGTGAATCAAGTCTCTGGTGAAGCCATAAAGTACACGACTGTCAAACATGATAGCTGTTTTATAAACAGGCGGTCTGAATCGCCACATGTGAAAGTACCATCGGATTCTGAGTGACACTTTCAACTGTGCGGTGACATGCACAACTGTAAATAAGTGGTATAAGGGAGGGATCACGCAGTGCAAAGTGTGCAGATGTTTTGTCGGTTTTCTTCTGCAAATGGGCCTGAATTCACAGATTTATGAGTTTAATCACATGTGTGTACGTGCATGTACCAAAGATGTACTGCATTTCCCAGCCAGGCTTGAGGTCTTCACCAAATCACTATATACCCAAAGTGTTGCAGTACACAAAAAAAAACACAACCAACCATATGGAGAACAAAGACCGAGAGTGGGGAAGAAGGGGGGCAGGGGGGGGGCTGAAGGACTACAAATCATTGCCTCTGTTTAGACTTGTTCTGGCTGTTTGTTGCCTGGTTTTTCCCTCTCCGAGTAAACTAGCATACGTCCTCGGAAAACATAACCACTCTTTCTGGTTTCGGCGGCTGTGTATTCATACACACATTTACACAAGTGTGTACACACATGTTATGTTCATTGGAATAAAACTGCATGTTGTCTTAGTGGGACAAACAAAACTGCGCTCATGACATCTGCTGCACAGCTAAATTCGGTCAGGACTCGCGTGTCCCTTTCTAGTCACTGGCCAAAGCTGCTAGCAGGGCTCAGTGGGACGAGACAACTCTAGTCTAAGTTGATGTTTCCCTGATGTCCAATTTAAAATGTTAAAAATGGCGGGCCATATTAACGGCCCAGAGAATTCACCATTGTTTTTGTTGCTATTGTTTACATTCCTCCCGATGCAAAAATATGCAGCGCAGGAATGGTCACAATAATGGTAGAAAAGTGAAAAATAGGGCCCTTTTTTTCTTTCTTTTTTTTAATACAGAACAGACTCACACAATGTTAATATTATTACCTTATTTGAGATTGATTGATTGCTTGTTTTTCACTATAAAGGGTGTTCGATAAAAGAAGAAGAAGATGCGTGTCCCATCTGTGATGCAATAAAATATTAACAAAAGTAAAGTGATTCCAGTAGGTTTAGTTTAAAAAAAAAAAATTTCAATAATTACCTGAATCGCAATTATTTTGGCCAGGACAAACTGGTATGAAATATTCATACTGTAATATGCCTATGTAAATACATATATTATACATTCAGATGAGGACCACAATACAGCCAGTACAATTAATCAAAGCATCAACACATTTTACGCAGAGTGGCTCCTCAAAATAAAAAGGACTAAATCTTTGATTCAAGGACAGATGTGTAGCAGGAAAAAAAATCGGCTAAGTTACAAGGCATCTGTGGAATGACAGAGTTATGTAACTGATGCTGAATCCAGTCAAAGCTGCCAGCAGTGAGGCTGGACGGAAAATAAATGCGAGGATGATTTGTGTTCTTCAAAAAGTTACATTTAGTGTGCATTACTTGCACATATACATTAAAGACATACATGTGACCATATTGGTATATAACCTATAAGTTTCTGCATACTTCTCTTTTCATGCCTAAACCATACACACAGTAAGCCCTGAACAGCCAGACCTTTGCATCAGTTCAGCCCTTTTGAACATATAACTTGAGTAACATTGATATAAATATATTTTCCAAAAATGATGACTGACATGTCTGACTTCCCTGCTTTCTTCAGGAGCCTTCTGATTTAGCAGACCTTAGGAAATACTCATTTTGTCTTCAGATCATAATCGCATTCCTCTTTTTGGCATCGACTCTGATGTCAGGACCACATTAGGAGCAGAAACTCAACATAACAGCTGTTGCAAAGCAGCATCACAGGGAAAATGTTACTTTTTTTTTTTATTTGCACACGTTAAATTATTAATTATGAGAATACCAAAAACACACTGTTTCACATTTAACTGCGCAGAAAACAAGACATCCAAGCAGACAATATCCAAACTTTTTCATAGTGATGCATCTGCCTTACCTTCAACATTTTAGTTGGTAATATTAGACAGTTAATTCATAATATTGTCATATCTCCAAACGTTTAGTATCTGTTATTTAAAATGCTGCTTCTATGGGCTCTTTGCAACTTCTCAGACCAGACAGGTTTTATGAGACAACCCGGACTGTTTTAGTTTTCCTCTGCTAGATTAGCCATGTCCGATGGCATATGCACTGTCACACTAGTTGTTTCCATTGTTTGCCTCACTGTGGTGCAAACAATTTCCTTTCCTGGCTCAGGTGAATTAAAATACCTGACCTCCCTGCTGCCCCTGGCTCCCAGCCAGCTGAGCGGCCTCTCAGCCTGGATGATGTGGGCTGAAAGCCTCCGTCTTACCCCCGAGTATCACTGCGTTTCAATTTCTGGTGTATTACAATAAAAAAAAAGAAAGGAATAAAAGAACATGGAGATTGACATTTTGAAAACATCCAAGTTGGACTGAGGTCAGGAGACCTAACTTGACCATTCAAAAACATTCCACTGTTAGGCCACAATAGGAATGAAAAAAAAGATGTTTGGTTGTGTGTTGACAATAATTGTCCTGCTGCACTGTCGTAAAATTCAGAACTATGCATAATTAAAAAGGGATACAAGTCCTACACTACTAACCCAATACGGATGGGCTACCTCAAACACTGTTAAAGCTTAAGCTTCATAGTCAGTCAATTCAACACTTAACATAGTAGAGCAAAACATTGTCCAACTACTTAACCCACTGTATACATAAAAAACTAATTTGTTAATAGTTTCCAGTTGACTGAAACAAATGGTTTTTACATTCTGGTTTTTTTTGTATCCAGGTTTCCATCCTAATGTAAAAGCACATTTGAACCGCATTTTAGGGGAAAAAAAGAAAATGCAAACAAATGCTTGTTTGCAGAAAACTGGATGGAAATATAACATTTGTGTTTGATTTGTTTATTAATGTGAGGAAGTTTACATCAGATCTGTGTGGAGCGATGATGAGACTGCCGTGATTTTTCGCCTCTTCAGCGGAGCAGAAGCTTCAGTGGATGCAAGTCACATGCTTCGCGCACGTCATCATTTATTTATTCGCATTTTGCCTTTATCAATACACCAACTTTTCCACCTCAGCCAAGCAGAAAAACTTTTTGCGATATTTAAAGATTAATTTATTTATTTATTTTTTCGGCTTTTCCACTCCACTTTATTTTAAATGTGCATTAAAAACAGGTGCATGGAAACGTACTTTGTAACATCGTAAATGTTTCTTTTCGTTGGATCAAAATGTAGACGAGAGTGTAGTGTATTGCCTGGATTTACTGCTGCTTCAGACCCAACACTAGTATGTTTCACAAGGTTCCAGCTCTGACTCCAGGCACACTGGACCTGATGATGAGGCCTTCAGCTCTAAAAATGTAGATGGATTGGAAATGGAAAGTTTGGCTGGAAATGACTGCCGTCTTCCTGGGTACTGAATTAACACATTGAAATGCTGGGAACAAGCTCCACCAACTTTTGTTTCTTTTTGTTTTCTTCATCTATTCATCGCTGTGAAAAACAAAATATCCATCGAAATAATACTGAAACAAAACTGTGTCACTATGTTTGATATTCATTCGGGTCATGCTAATGTGTGGCTTAGGTTACCCATTTTAGTGACCCACCAGATCGCAAGGCATCTGACATGGTGATATTTAACCCTGAGGCTGAAATGCACAGCTAATGTGCATGCATGACATCCAAGAGCCTTCATCCATAAAGAAACTATAAAAGAAACAATTGATCCACTTTGTGAAAAATGCTGTGTTTATTTAAAAGCTAGTAACAATTTGAAGTGGCTAGGTTAGACCGTGTCCATCAAGCAGTATTAGAAACAAAAGGAGACATCCGGTACTGTAAACACATTCATACTGACCAAAAGGACACAGTAATGGTGCAAACACACCAGAACACAGTACAAATACACTCACATGGTGAATCTGTGGAACGGAGTGGGAGGACGGCCAGAAAGAGAAAATCTGAGAAAGTGAGACGGAGAAAAACAATGATAGAGGGAAGTGGCAGGAGTTGATGGGAGTAGAGCCATGGGGTGAAACTGTAGATAGTGTGGAGAAAACAGTGTGGTTACTGTGAGACAGCTGTGTCAGCTTTCAGCATGCACACTGGACACCATCACACACACAGCGTGGATAAAGTCAAATGTGTATGTGATACACAAGGTATGTTCATAGATTGGCTTACACACACACGCACGCACACACGCACGCACGCACGCACGCACGCACGGTTTGCCAGGAGCAATGCACAGTGTTATTAACATGAGAAGTAAAAGAAAGCTCAGGCCACCAAGGCTGATCTCATAATCCAAAACTCCTACTGACCAACATCCTAAAAGTCTATGAAATGCTCTCTTTGCAGACAAGCTGGTGTGTGTCGTTGGCAGTCTCGTGACTGCAGCCACACCGAAAGGAAATAAACCGTCATCATTCCTAATTACTGAACTTGCAGCTAGGACTGAGCGCCGTCATAAGCACTTATCCTCTTCTGGCCCACACAAACAAAAGGAAAAAAAAAAAACCCAACAACCACAGATCATTTAATCTTTATTAACCTGGCTTCCATCCAACAGACAAGATTATATTTAATCTTGTACCTGCGCCCAGGTTCCCAACGGGTAAAACAACAAGCCCTGCTATCATTGACTCAACCTTCTTATCTTCGGTTGGATCAGCGTTATTACTGGTTTACCGTTCAGGCCACAAGGCAATAAAATGTATGATACTTGAATGTGTGTAAACAGATATTTGAAGCATGTTCACGGTAATATTTCGCGTTTATCGGCTCCAGCTCTGATCGGCAGTGATGAAAACATGACAACCGGGGTGGCAAATTTTCGCGATGCTAGGACACGCGTTTAAGTGAACATACAATAAATTAAATGAACAGGGATGTGGACAATTCTAATCATTTTTTTAAAATACAAAACATACAATTAATATGCTCTCCTCAAAGCAAACAGTAATTCTACCTCGCTGATCATCGTAAAACACACTTCAAACTCGACAGAAACAAAATACTCTAGAAATAAACAGAAAATAAACAGAAAGGCATACTCGTCTACTGGCAATGTGTTTGGCTAAAACCTGCATATCATTTTAGTAGGAAAAGGCTATTATTTTAACAGTTAGCTCCTTACACCTAGTATTTGTGTCAGGTCACATCTCTAATGGACAGACTCACTCATCTACTCAGGAGTATTTCACACCCATTGTTTCAATTCCATTCCTTTCCAAATCTAAACCCGAGAAGTGGAGATGGCCTATTTACTGAGCTGGCTCCCACAACACTCACTTTCACACATCCACTCATTTATACTTTGTTTATATGGCACTTGAGTACTTAGCCAGATTTGGATAAATGCATAATATTATATTTAGCAGCCTGTCCTTATTCTTACGTTTCCTCTGCTTGTGTGTGACACACACATGGAGCTGTTGAAACAAAGCTGAGCAGTCAGATGGAAGTGTACGTAGATGACACTTGTGTCAATGTTGGTGGCCATGGGAGTGTGCTAGATGTCACAGGCCTTGGGGATCTGGCACCCACGCTACAGTGCGAGTGCGTGTGCGAGTGTGTTTCTGTGGCGGTGTTCTCTATCCAACCTTGTTACCCAGGCTAAGCAACCTAATAAACAAAACTATTGTATTTTATTATACAATATTATTTTAAGGGTTGTTGGTGTTTTATAGCCTGTTGAATGAACATATCTGATCTTTGGATTCCATAAAGAAAAGAACAAAAAGAAAAAAAACAGTACTAAAAAAAAAAAAAAAGCCCTTGAAGTGTATCCAACTTGATGACCTAAGATACCATTTGAATAGTAATAATGATAAACACATTTTCCATTTCCAAAAATCCACATTAGATGTAAGAAACAGAGACAAAAATAAATAAACCACTTTCTCTGTAAGATTAAATTAACTTCATCACCTTTTGGCTCAAACAGACTTCCATCAAAATGCAATCCACTGTATGTTTCACCTGATTATCATAATATCATTCCATTAGATAATGAACTAGTGCCACTCTCCACGGCAGCTATAGAGCAGACCAGTCGGCCAATCACACAAACCATCTCAAAGCAGTTCACAGAAATCAGAACGCAAGAAGAAACACCCTACACCACTCTTTCAAAAGAAAACGACTTAACAGATATCCAAAATGTTATATAAATTATTGAAAGCCTTTTTATTTTTGTTGCTCTTTGTGTGGGCCAAATGCACAATGCTTTTTATTAATATTGCAAATATTTAAAGAATGTTGAAACATAGACCACATGCAGTCTCAAACTATTTTGTTGTGTGAAAGACGGCATGTCTAGTCTAAAAAAAAAAAAAGGGACGCATGTTCATGGCTACACACACACACCCCCCCCATTTAATTTATTTTATGGTCTTAAAGTTGCGTCATTTTCCCAAATGATTCAGTCAGAAGGGCAAGGCAGCTTGCATTGTGTGTAAATGTTGGAGGGGGAGAGCACGTATGAGTGCGCGGCAGCGTTTTCTTTCTCTGGGGCATACACTACAAGCCACGACCAGTAAAGCACTAAAACAAATCTGACCCAAGCAGATTCCAGCTCCTGCCAAAAGCAAATAGTCTTAAACGCCACATAGTACAGCACACAGCAGAAGGGAAAACGGGAATGGGTTAGAGCAACACAGAAAACAAATCCTAGCATGTATATAAAGATAGACGACGCGTCTTCACTTCCTCCCACTGTTCCAAAGTGAAGCCAAAACATCCCAGACACGGCCGCGGTCATCTTGCTATTTTGACGCAATTTGGAGCCAGTGTAGCCAGTAGAGTTTGGGGCAGAGCCGCAGTATCGAGGCTCTGCACACACACAACCGCCCAAACCAATCACAAGCCGGACCATGCTTGCTTGTTTAGTGTGAGCCACCTAGCTGCTACGCTAGCACCATGGTAGCTTTTTGGTTTGAAAGACAACTATAATATCTCTATAAATACATTTATGATCAAAATGAACAGCTTCTTTTACACAAACTCGTGATTCATTTTTCAGAAATGTCCTCAGTTAGTCTCCTGACCCTGATATGAACACACACGATGGTGCAACAGCTCTGGCTAACCTTATTGTCAGTGGAGAACCGAGAGAAACCACCTTTCAGGAAAACGTATTTGCAGTGTACTTTGAGTTTTTGGTTTGGCCCATGTCCCACATCTGCTAACATGGAGGCTTTATTACCTGTACTGCAGCCAGCAAACAAGGGGGGATTGAGATGTTTTGGCTTCACTTAAGGGGAGCGGTCATGTTGTCCATCTTCAACCATCTATACAATCAGTATCTGACCAAATGTGAAATATGGTCACAATCTTCCCCTTCTTTTCCTAAGTTATGGCATTGAATAATGGCCAGAAATGTGTTTAAAGTGCAGAACATTATGATGTCACAGGGAAATTGACCCTTTAGATATTGGGCTTATTTTACATTTGCGTGAAATTCTGTCATAATTAGGGAATGTATTCCCGAGAAAGAGAATTACAAGCGTAACATGATGGTGTTGGAGGAGAGGAAGAAGGGCAAACGACAGACCGTAAGAAGAAGGAGACTGAGCTTTTTTTTAAAAGGCAAATTAAGGCTTTGTGTTACCAGGAATTAGATTTAAGATCAATTGTGTAACCAAATTAAAAGAAAGCAAAAAACAGGAAAAGCTGTGTTGCATTAAACCCATTCTGTTTTCATTTAACTGTGGACGTATGCAAATAGAAAATTACCATGACTAACTGAGGTGAGGCAATAAAGACAACAGCAACATTGGAAAATAAGCCCAAAATTGTTGTTCATTTCTCAGCTTTTTCTGAAAATTCAGTCTTATTTATTGCCATTTATTTCCCAAAAATATCCATGCCTCAAAATTAATGTTATATTTCAAATCAAGATTAAACTGAAAATACATTTCAATATCTTAAAAGACTTGGTAATATATATTATCAATAATCATTGTTTTGGCGTGATATAACGATATCATTAATATTATTAACTTACAATATATTCAATGTTAGTGACTTTACATCACCGGGACTGTGGATTTAAATAAATATGGGAGAGATTATTGAACTAAACCTTTATGTAACCCTACTGTGTTTACTGTACACTCCACTATAAGGGGCCAAGACACATTAACCAAAAAGAGGAGCAGGGGATTAAAGCCCAAACATGCATAGCTTGGGTTTGTGTACCACACTAAATGGACCAATGCAAGACGAGCGAGAAGGTGAGGGAAAGAGAAGAGGAGAGAATATTGAGGTAGAAATAGATATTTTTATAAAGTGAAAAAAAGATATGAGGCAGAGGAAAAGGTGTAAAATTAAACTAACATTAAATTAACGCATTATGATTTTAACCTCCTGGTCCCTACATGTCATTTCCTAGATTAGCCTAAAAAATGACAACAATCATCTGACATTATCACACACTTGTTCCGGCACTTTATTAAAGTTATATAATGTGTATATTGAGTGAAAAATTTAAATCCCACTTTTATGACTTAATTATGATATTGAGTCTATGAATCAATAGTATCAATAGTATCAATATATCGAGAATATCAAATCTCTACTGCATCATTTACACAACACGTGGTTGGAGTCTCTGTAAAATTCAAAATATCCGATAGTTTTCATGATTTATAAATGTGTTTTAATGATGGACACACTGGTAGGTCCAGCTGAGTAGAAGAGACATAAAAATACATTAAACCACAAATAGAGACATAAAAATACATTAAACCGCAAATAGTAACATAAAAACTGATTCAAGCTTTCACCTAGTGTAGCAGATTGACAAAGAGGATAAATAAACCATATTTTAGGAAGCCTTTCAAAAAGACATTTGTATATCTACTGGGACCTGACTTTAAGACCAATTATAAATCCAAAACCAGGCATAAAACTGTCAAAACTAGCTTGTTTATAGTACATGATAAAACTGGGTAAGTACCATATTAGAAGAAGTTGTAAACAGATCTCCAGACTGCCACCCTTCCGTCACATCTTTACCCATTTTAGAGTGCCAATAAGATAAAAAAGAGACATTTGCACAATGAGTAAATGTCAAATATAATTTTCTCTTCTCTAACTCTGAAATCCAAGTACAGAGATTGTGTAAAAGAGGGAGAGAGCGAGAGCGAAAGTGCTAGGCCTATACCTCTAAGCGGAAAAACATGCTTCGTCATGTCGGCTTCGGTCTGCTGTTCTGCATTTACACTGGCTGGATCCATGGCGTGTATGTACACGTGTCAAAAAGATGCAGGAAGAAGAAGAAGAAAAAAAGAAGTGGGAGAAAGACAGTGAGGCATGAAATAATTATGCCAATGGTAATAAAGGATATTGACTGCATTTAAAGGGTGTGTATGCACATGCAGCGGGCTGCCAGATCAGCCACAACACTTTAGGGAGGATGACTAATTGTCCCACAAACAGGATGAGATGGGTGGAGCCTTCTGTGGGGGGCCTGTTGAGTTACAACCAATCCCCCTCTGTGGGCTTGTCTCTCCCTCTCTGTGCTACAGTAGTCGGGAAAGAGAAAATGAGGAATGGAGGGGGGGAGAAAAAAAAAAAAAAAAAAAAAAAGGTTGAGAGGGGTTAGTAGCTCACTGAAAGCCCCTTACACTGGGCCTCAACAGACAGACGCAAAGAGTGAGCATGAACGAGACCGAAGCTGAATCTCATTTGCTTGTGTTTTATGTTTCCTTCTCACTCCGGGGCAATTCCCAGCAATAACCAGAATGTTAACACCCCCTTTTTGGAGAACATTATTAAATGATGACGCTCTCAAGATGACGTCATTTCCGTCCCATTTTTAAGTGTGGAAGCACACAGAAACAACCAGCTTGCCTGGCTCTCTCCAAAGTTTGAAAATATGCACCTCTTAAGCGCTCTAATAAAATGCTGAACATGCAGGACAGATACTCTGTGGTGTGCTAAAACTGTACAACTAAACAATGACCAGAGTGCACACATTTTATTTCACTAAATGTGGAGATAATTGATGTTTTCATATCACAGATAAAGAACAAACACTAAAACATGAGGGTTACAGGAAAACATGGCCAGCGTGTAGGCTGGGGCAGCTACTCTGCAGGTGTGTCGGACTGTGTGTCGTGCCTAGGCAGAGGACTAAATAATATATTGTGAGTAAGGTGTGTTGAAGAAAAACATAATGTATTTCTGAAAATATCTATAGATAAAATTAAGAGTACAACAAGCACAATATAAATTAAAATACTGAAGTCAGCACCCCTTATAACTGGTCAATCATAGAGATGGAACCAAAACAATTTGTGGGCCATAAAACCAAAACAACGAGCTCAAAGTCTCCCGAGACTCCTGTTCCACCAGTACTTTGACATATAGAGAATATTAATTAGTGCAGCTTTAAGTCTGCATGCAAAAATGACACACACGCACATGCACACGAATGTGAGAGTGGCTGCACTAATGAGCCAGTCGTGCTTTTAGTGTGGCAGTAAAAAATGTCCAAGTTAAGTCTCACATCAGTCTAATTAAAAAGCCTCAGTTTAAATCAATGGAAACACAGAAGGCAGTTTTTGCTGGTTAAGGAAATATCTTTAGCATGGAGTTTGGTTTTCTGATTCCAGTCAAACCAAATCAAAGTAAATGAATGTTCTGTTCTTTTTTCGGAAACAAAAAGGCAGAATTTGATTACTACGTGTTAAAAGGCGCGAGTTTGTGTTACATGGGAAACGTTTTGACTGTAAAATCCCAACGCTTTTTCTCCATGAATACTCCATCATGTCATACAGCACAAGCACAGCAAAGCACATTTGACTTTATTCTCGACATTTCAACGTTATTCTCGAAATGCAAATTAAATGAAAAATCGTGCTCATTTTGTTTTCCTTATGTTCGGCCCTAATACTCTCCCGTACGATGCAAGACAAAAAAGGTAATAGACAAACTTTCCTGACTTTTACAGAACCTTTCAGAAATATCTATATTTAGTTTTACTTACTGGAGAACACTTAGGCGATAGGACGAATACATCAGCACGGGAATGAGTCCATTGCTAGTGGACTGTTTTCCTGCCAATTTAAACACCCAAAATTATATTTCAGCCTTCTCAGCATGCAAACCGTAAAATGTGATACAAATAATGGGGAACCGGCAATGTGGGGCTAGATTCTCAAACAGCCTGTGCCAGCACAAAGTCCTACGCTACTACTAAAACTACTTTCAGCATCTTAAAAAAAATTTTTAAATAATCTTTGAAACCGTGTTCTGATTCTTGATTTGCTTGGCCCCATGTTGTCTACAGCTTATAAAGCAGGCATTTCTATCTGGGGCGATACGAAGTGTTTCTTGTATCAGGTCTTTACTGTTCAATTTATTATTTTAGAGCTTGGCATATGTTACGGTCACCTGAATCCAGATTTGCTGTCCAAGGTGCTTCTGCAAAGACTTCAAGATTCTAGTCTCTTGTTAAGCATTTAAGCTGTTCTCTGGCCACCTTAAGCCCTGCGTGGCCGTGCTAAAAGAAAAGTGGGCCCGTGCTTTATCTTAACTCAGCCTGACAGGTAAACTGGATGCTGATGAACATTATATGAAGGGCTGACTGGTCTCAGATCTGTGCCTGAAGGGATAGCTTGCTCACAAGGGCAAATATTCATTAGACTTAGAGCCAATTCAATTTGTATTTGTAAATAAATTATACTTTAAGTGCATTTTAATATTTCACTAACCATGGGCACATTGCATGGGAAAAAAGCAATATTAGAATTAATGTAAACATATTGTTTAAAAGCCATAGTGCATAAGTACTACACAGATTTATCCCACATTCAACCCATCCCATCGTGCATTCTTGAACATTTTAATGGTTCTACAAGAAACATTTCAGGAAAATAAGTTGCATGTCTCTGTACACAAAAACATAGGAGGAACAGTATGTTGATACAGACACTATTCAGTCTAAATAGCAAATAGCATATTACATTTCCAATGTGAATACAATTTTGTCCTTTAACCCTTGCAGTGTTTTTGTTGTGCTGCACGCACCCTGTGATCTCTGTTCTCTATGCCATTGTTCACCGACACCGAGTCATTCATATGTCAACCCCTGAGAATTTGCTATTCTGTGAGCACTACTTGTATGGCAGCCGCTATTGACGTGTATCTCGCCAGGCCCCTCAGGGGCTTCAAACAAGACCTAATCGGACCAGCCACAACACCAGAGCCTCTATTACATTTATGTTGTAGCTACACAATTACATTTCATGAGGAATCCATTAGCCCCCGTTTAAGTCCAGGAGAGAGGAGGAGACAGGGGCTGAAGGAATAACGGAATAATAAAAAAAAAAAAAGGAGTAACTCATTACATGTCACAAAGCAGACAAATGTCTGTGTTCCTCCTCTCTATTACCGATTCATTCTTCATTACAGTGATTTAACCTCTGGCCAGCTCTTGAAAGCATATACACCTGGTGTCTGGTAGGTCTTTCCTAGTGAGTGAGGCGTTTTGTTTGAAATGCGCAGAACACCATGATTTAACAGACAATGGGAAAATTCAAGAGAAAAGACAACAGAGTACTGAGCTGTTTGAATTGAGCAGAAATACTGCAGCGATCTGCACAACAAAAGATGGAGGCCAAAAAAAAAAAAAAATTGCTTAAAAAAAGAAGAAAAATAAAAAAGATTATTGCTATTGAAACTCTACTTCAAATCGAATCTCTTTGTTTCTGTAATTTTATGACATAGTACTACTGACGCATCTTCTCTCTAGTGGCTCTCAAGTTATCAACAGCAGCAGCCCACGCTCACTTAAGGCGGGCTGACCTTTAAGGTGGACCAGCTATTCTTATACAACAGGAGGTTCTTTTCAATTCTTCTTATTAAAAAGAACATAGTTTTCCCATTTAAATGTCTGGAAGAGCAAAGTAATAAAATTGTCAAATAATACTTTAGCTGCTTTTAATGAGTCGATATAAATCTAACCAGTCGTTTTTAAAGGGCACGTGATATCGATCGCAGGCCTGAATCAAATCAAAAATCATACAGTGGCAGACTTTGTGATATCAGCAAATATCGTATCATTGTCCAATGAATCGATAAAATATGGTATTGAACTTGTGATTGACACTCCTATCAGATAAACTGTATATTGCATCAGCAGAAGTATCAGACTCGTTATTATTGAAAAAGGACTCAGATCGGGATCCGAGCAAAACAAAGTTGATCGGGGACATCCCTAAACATTATCAGTCGTTTTAAAACATCCTTCAGCTAAGCCTGAGCCTCCGTCTGTGACAAGGGATTGTGACAAGGGATCATCTAAATCTGAGAGCAGTGCAGATTAAACTGGAATCAGTATCCAAATATTTGTCTCAACTTTGAAAACCCCATCTACAGTGTTGACTCAGGACAAGGCCTAGCCAAATCAGCGCAGCTTGCCAGATATAAATAAATCACTGTCTGACACCAATACGCCCTCAAACAATCACTAACTGTTGTTGTACATAGTGGACAGACAAGGGCACCAAACCTAGCATATACCCACCACTGCACTCGTCAACGCTGTACGTGATATCTCATGGAGAGGCTCTACACCCTCCACCCTCCACCCTCAAATCCCCCACCTGATGCTTTAAGGACAGTCTGAGTAGTAATAAGGGCCAACAAGGAAAACTAGCATAAACTAGCAATATCATGATATATATACTGAGGCAATATAAATGTGTCTACCATGAATAAATGTTGCCACACTGTTTATATGATGGTTACTCTCCCCTTTATATGTCTGTTTAACCAAGTGTGGCTGATGTTGTAAATCAATGCACATAACTGCTTTATGGTGGATTTTTGTTTTTTTTCAATGTTAACATAAACTTAGATATTTAAATTTAGGAATTTAACTCACCTGATTAACCAAAAACTAAATCTATTTCATCCATTAACAAATTTATTTGATCATTTGGTTTAACTTCTCAAATTGCTGCTTTGCTTTGTCTTATGTGATAATAAACTGTTTTTTGTTACTATTGGTTGGACAAAACTTGCTATGTTTTAAAGACCAAACCAATCATCAAATAACGGAGAAAATAATCACCAGATTAATCCTTTAATCCATAGTAAAAATAAAATGTTCGTAGTAGCCCTACCAGATTTTAGCTCAGTTGGGCTTTGATAAAACTAGTTTACAAAAACCTTCACTGTCTAGATCCATATCAGGGCAAAGTCTCATCTTGCGTATGACAACACATTTTATTTTAAACGTCTGCTTCTAAAAATCCCTTTCGACACACGCGATAATAGATCAAGTCTCGACAGTCTCTTGTTGCATCTGTACTAGAATGAGATGTCCTCGTACTAGAATGAGATGTCCTCTTATAAATCTCTTTAAAAGCAAAGCACTGACATTAAAACTCCATGAACGGAACAAAGTCACTGGAAAAATGTAACTCATACGGCAACAAAGTGTGTGAGTATGTGCAGACCTGTAGGTATGTGTGCAAATGTGTGATCGTGTGCACACATGCATTTCATATTGCTTGGAATTAGCTTATGTTTCAAAATAGTGTGCTGCACCTTGAGGCCCCCATGCATCTGTTATCATTTTACAACCTGCCTGTAACTCTGCAGAGTACAAACCTCCTGAGCACAATGTGCTCCACTAAGCACCTCATTACAGAAAAAGACCCTTTGTACCCCACTGAGGTAATATGTGGGTGGGAGGAACCTTTAGATGAAGGAATTAACACAGCAAAGCGACAGAGTGATTACCCCTTTCATGAAAAAAACCTCACAACTTCAAGCTCTTTTAAGATTCATAAAACTGACAAACTGAACATTTCGATTCTGTGAATTCAGAGAATGATTTATGTCTCTTGCACAGGCAACATGGAGCGGTTGACGCTGAGAAACATATTACTAAAGGCGTGATACAAGATTTTTTGTCCAGCAGTGGGAGGTAAGTGGTCATTGAATCATGTTATTGCATGGTGTGTTTACTCACAACGTAGGGGAGCAGCAACCCAGTGAAATCACAATGTGCCAAAACAAGCAAACATAAATACAAATAAAAATGCAACAACACCACAATATGGCAAAATGACACAACAGATTCTTCAAAGAACCAAACATGCTTTTCAATCTCATAGTTGTCATTGCATTAGATTTACAGATGGTACATTGTCTTCCACCGTATTCAACAGAGTCAACGCTACAGAAAAAGTGACTGGAACAGTCCCTGCAACTCCAGCTCAGCACTACAAACAGACCAGTACAGCAATAGTGTTTTTGCGGGCCATGCTAAAAAAAAAAAGAAATTGTCCAAATAGAAAATCCTAGAGATTGTGGGGGAAAGAAAAATTATCTCATCGCACATAACATTTATCTGAAGTATAATTTAAATGCAGTTCAATTTCTCTTCCCACCCACTCTCAGCCTGAGTGGAAACACTCATAGAAATGAATTATGCCCATACTTAAAGATAATGCTACTTTCAATAAAGTTTAAACAATTACCAATTCT
Organism: Bovichtus variegatus; assembly: GCA_943593645.1. Lineage (NCBI taxonomy): Eukaryota > Metazoa > Chordata > Actinopteri > Perciformes > Bovichtidae > Bovichtus > Bovichtus variegatus. The sequence goes on from CALSCE010009645.1 coordinate 11,322,436, forward strand.
TAGTCAAAGAAGGACTGATGGTTTTGCTTAACAACTTCAGCCTCAAAGTGTAAATTTGCAACACAAATAACACTTGATGATAACCACCATGGGAAATAGTGACTTGATAGTTGTCATTATCTGATAATACACATGCAGGATGCGACATAAAAAAAAATAGAACAACTTTTCGACATACTGTCCAGTAACTGTCCAAGAGTAACCCAACAACATTCTCTCTAATTGCAGTAACTGACTGGGTCCATTCTACTCCACTCAGCTCCATGCTGATCTGTCCCTTTGTCTTCCCCGCGAGCAAAGAGGAGCAGCCTCCGCCACATCAGAGACTGACAACCTCCAGGAAGGAGCACTTCTAGAAACCAACATCCCAGCATCCATCCGCTTGTCGCTTTACACACAAAGTCTGTAATAATAGTACATTTAATGCAGTGCAATAGCCTCCAATTCGGTTTATTTTCCCATCAGCGTTTTTTGGGATTTGCGCACTGGCCCTGCTGCAGGCAGGCAGACATACACATGTGGAATGTGGAGGGAAGCACCCGCCTATAACAATAACACGGCACACAAAACATAACCGGGACAAGGCTAGTGTAGAGTTGTGCTGAAATGCGAAATTAATCTGCAATGTGAAATGCCAATGTGGCCTCAACGCACGTAAAAACGCGGAATATCGAGGAAACAAAGAGGAAAAACTGCAGGATTTATTTTCTTCTTTTTTTTTTTTTTTTTTTTGTGCTCATGTGCAGCGGCTAACTCACAACATTGCATGCTAACTGGAGTCTTTAATGCGCTGCTGTCACGAAACCAAGCTTGTGAATGCTCTCTTACCTGGTGTGGCATATCAACCTTCACTTTGTGCAGGAGCAGAGGAGGGGGGGCCCAAGTGTTAGAGCCAGGTCGCCAAATTCTCCGATCCAGTGGAGTTGAAGGCGGCTTCTTTATTTTTTCCCCCTTTTCTTTTTTCTTTTTTTTTTTTTTTTACAATTTCCCCACGCTGAAAAACTTTTCCTCCGAATAAAACAAAACTGTCAACAGAGAAGAAAGGAGGAGTGATTAGGCAGGGCTATCTGACGGTCAGTCGGGGGGCTGGGAGTTGGGTAACGTTACAGCACTGATGACGTCCCGTTATTTCTTGCACGGACAAACGTCATTCAATAAATCTAACAATTCAATAGTTGCCCGGCTCGAGCAGATGTAAACACTCGTGAAAACGCTCGAGACCTTGCGCGACTTCGGGGACATTCGGTGCACAACTTACACATGATGCAGCTCCTCATCCAAACTAAACTTTGAAGTTGTAACATTGTTCACACCGCTTGCTGTCCTCCACACACTTGCTATGTTGTTGGGGGGAAAAAACGTGGGACTACAAGCAGAGCCGACATTTAAAAACATGCTCGTGGGTCAAATCTATATCGAATTGTAGTGAGTGGATCCCAACCATTTACGATACGTCTGTGAAATCCTGTTACTAGTTCTGTACATTTGCCAACGTGCACGGCCATATTCAATTGTCACATTTTTTTTTTTTTTTTTTTTTTTTTTCCTCTTTTTTTTTTTTTAGAAAAAAAAGGGGGTTTCGCCGTCCCTGTTCTCCACACATGAGCGGACGTTAACGGGACTCGGACTCGCTAACAAAACGGCTGCAGTTTCAATAGGAAAAATGTCCTTTAACGTCCAGACACCGGGGGTATTATTGTCTTGTATGTTGTGTGAAATGGCCTCTTTACCATGACAGTACGCCTGGCCTCACGGAGCACATTGTCTGTGTCGGCGGCATGTCAATATATTGCAGCCGCTGGAGAGAAATAACAACAGCTAACGCTACGTTTACAGCGGCTCACTTCACTGGTCTGAATAGCGCGTGTGCCACTCGGCCCGAAAGCACTTCTCAGCAAAAACGAAACGAGAAAAAGCAAAACTACAATGCAATTGTAATGTTACTTCCTATTTCACTCCACAGAACACTCCAAAAAGGTACAGGAAAGTGCAAAATAACTTACATTAGTCCATGCGAAGGGCAACGTAAGCATACATTCTGTTAGTCCAGTTTTTTAGATCTGTATCAACATAGATGGGCAGCACTTCTTCATAGTCCCGCCCCCCCCACACGGTTTAACAGTCAGGCATATCTATACATATATATATATAATCCCCCCAGTATCCAATCACAGCTCTCCACTCTGGAGTGGTGTCTGCTCCCATTGGTCTAGAAGCGTGTCAGTCTCGTGCTGGAGTCTCCAGCTGTCTCCTTACCATATAGGGGTGTGTCGTGACGTAGCACACGGCCTGATAGGTAGTAAACAATTTCGCCAAAAGTAACAGTTAATAAAACAATTTAAAAAAACATAATGAAATGTAAAGATAAGAGCTACACGGCGGAGCTCGTGGAGTTCAGGGCGTTTTGCTTGCCTGCATTTATAGAGGCTGGAGAGATGGTGAGGAATGTCACAAACATTTATTTTGTACATGTGTGTGTACAAATGAGTTTTTTGACAATATTGAATGTTACATGCTGCATGTGCTGTGTAACTGCACATTTCTCATGATGAATTATTTATGATTGACCTATACATAATATATGAAAGCTCCAGCATCCTCCTCCCTCTCTTTCTGGTCTCTGTTCTGGAAACCGGTGTAAACTGATAGTATACACACATACCAAGGACAATGAAAAACATTTTCACTAACCCACTTACTTGTCTGTGTCCATAGTGTATGGAGAGGAGCTAATTTGTCTACTTGATGGAGGGAATGATAGGGCCCTGTGGTGCTATACTATGTCACCCATGGGAGGTTTTATTATAGCACTCCAATCACCTCATTACCCACTCTGTAATTATGAGTGATTCTCTTCTTATATCCATCTTCTTATCATTTCTCTGGATGGGCTATGCATTGCACAGCGCCAGCCAGGAGAAGTAGGAATTTGGTGCCTTCAACCTATGACCTTTAATACAAGAAGGTGTATGTTGACAACATTCCAGCGAGTAATCCATAACTTGCCGTGCGTTTCATGCAATGGTACAAATGAGACAGGCAACTTGAGCCCCTTTCTGACAAATGGGAAGAAGAAAAAAAGGCAACTTGAACCCTGCTTAATGGTGTCTTTGAGCTCTCTGTGAACGGATTAGGGTATGTCAGAGCTTGCTTTCTGTGCTGTGTGAAAGGGGGCTTTCAGAAAGCCATCCTTCTTATTCCCCATGTGATATTCTGTGGCATGTTACCTATTGAAAAAAACAACTGTAATCATGGAAGTCTAGCTCTTGACTTTCTAAAGGCAGTGTGAATGAGTCCACAACTCTGTAATGTTGCAGAATACCTTTCTGCTGGCTTCTCTAACTGTATCAGGGCTGTTGTAAGGTCGGTGGAGATGTATTCATTATGGATGGAGTTCGATGTTGTTACACTTACATCCACAAGATTGTCACAGTTGGCTTCATGGAAAATCTACTCTGGCAAACATCCGTAATGTTGCTGCAATCTCATTTTTTATTCGAATGCTGTTTAGCACTTGCCTGATATCGGACAGAATTGTCAACTTGTTACATTGTTTCCATCTTGAGCGCCTTTCATCATTTATAAATATGAAGAAAATAATCTTAATATAATAATCTTCAAATAATGCTTGCATGCTACGTTTATGTGTGTTTTACATCGTTTGATATTAATAAGATCGTCTTTTCATTGGTAGGCCTATCAGTCCGTACATTGGTTACATATGCCTCTTGTTAATCACAACAATACTCATTTTGTTTGAAGGTTTAACCGAGGCTTTTCAAGCAGAGGGAATTCAGAAGGGAGTCAAACCGAATGAAAAAATGTTAAATGCAACATTGTGTTCATAAAAACAACAACCTACTTCTAAGATAAAAAAAAATATATAGATACAAAGCTAAATGGTTATGGGCAACTATGTAATACTCATACAATGGTTTGATCAAGAGCCGTTGTCGCTTCAAGAAACCTTTGTTCCAGCTCCAATAAATGCATAAATCACATTTTTTTTAAAACATGGTTCTTTACAGCTCACGACTGCCTGTCCGCTCACTTTTTTCTCCAGTGTTAATGAACATTGAACATCAAGAACTTACAATTGAGCATCACGGTCGACTTTCTTCATTCTTATAATCTGAATGTAAAAAATGAAGTAATGCCTGTATGTGTGCATTACACAGTTTGCATACTTGACATTCAAAAGTATATTTTTGAGTGATATGTTTCCTTGCAGCCTGCCTGTGTGTGCATGCATGTGCTGGAATCTAGGCCATCCCTTGTGGCTTTGTGTCTGAGAGGCGGATCAGTCTATATGAAGGGCAGCCAGGCATATGGGCGTGTTTGCATGGAGACATGCGCACACAGGACTACATCTTCCTCTGTGTTTGTGTGCGTGTGTGTGTGTATGAATGAGAGAGCATATACTGTATGAGGCACCTGGGTTGTCTCGGGGTGTTTCCACTGTGCAAACACACTGCAGCGTAATAGGAACAGGAGACACTCTCACTTTAACTCAACACACACACTTTCTCTGTAGCTCTCTCTTCCTCGCTATCTTCCTTCCTCAAACTCAGGATCTCTCCATCTCACACCAGAGCCCCTCACGCCCCACCTCCAAACCAACACACACATGCACGTACACACCACTTTCTCTCACACTCACAGGGTGAGTCTAGGAAACAGCTGGAAAAGCAAATAGTCGCAGTCAGGCCCAGCCCTGGCCCACTGGCTCTCACACATGACTGGACCTTTACTTGGATGAATGCAGTCCTCACACTGATTTTTCAGCTGCAGTCGAAGAGGCACAAGGAGCGGTGCAATTGCACAAACCTAAAGGAATGCTGCAGCAGTTGGAAAACACACTCTTTGATCAACTTCGCAGTGTGCGGCGAGAAGATTGGTAGCAGTGTCACCCTTGTGTGCCAAAAGTTTCTCCGGGATATTTTGGCCACACAGAGGATCACACAGTCCAGGGAGGGAGCTGTCTCAGTAACAACCAGGCCTTTCCTCTGTCCCCATTTAAAATGCTCTGCCTCCATCTCCACCTCCTCAACAGTGTCATCATCAGCCTCCAACATCAATAAACTCGACCCATACTCGCAACAAATTTGCTGCATTCTTTCCGATCAGACACGAGGGAGTTTGATAGCTGAGCAAAACTGGAACACAGGGTCAGTAAGTCAGGAAAATATACTGTCCTCTGTGTCTACAGTAAGCATTGTTTTTAGTGTATGTAGAAAATTGTGGAGAAATTGTGGATTGCGGGATTTTCATCCAATCAGTGAACAAAAAAAACAAAAAACTTTAAAGAAAGTTTGGGATTTGTCAAGTATATGTGGCCTCACACAATTATTCTGTTCTGTATGTGCTTCTGCAGGAGGGAATACATGGGAAAGGCAACAAAAAAAAAGTTTTGGACAGGTTTCAAGAATGTGGATATAATAGGAATGTAACATAGACAGCATATAAGAGAGCAGCTCACAGAAAGAGAGGCCCCCTACTATTACCTGTCATTCCTTAGGTGAAACACTGGCATGCAGCTGTATGGTCCGTCGTTGCACTTTAACATACTATAAACCTGAAGGAGCACAGCAGCAGATGTCACCTTCAACAATCTGCCCCCCATAGAATCCTTATAAGCCACATAAAAGAAGTTTTAAATCCTGAGACCAATGAACACACAACCAAAGATTTGAATATTTGGGCCACAGAAAATATGAAATATCTTACTTCATCACACTTTTATTAGATCTTTTAAATTACACTTTATTTGTACGGCACCTTTCATATAAGAAATGCAATAAAAAGTGCTTTATAATAAGGTAAAATAGACAGAATGAACATAAAAAACAGGGATGGAATGCTATGATTAATGGAAAATAAGATGGGAAATAAAACACATTTGATTATAATAATGATAATAAGATAAAAAAATAAGATGGAAAATAAAACACACTTGATTATAATAATGATAATAAGATAAAATGGTAAAAATATAGTAAAACCTTTTTAGAGCTGCAAAGGGTGATCGTTTAGTTCATAGTTGGTCAATTAATTGGCGACAATTTCGATAATCAATTAATTGATTCGATCATGTTTTAGGAAAAAAAAGTAAATATTCAACAACTTAATTTAATTTAAAATTTAACAACTATCTATTAAACGAGAAACAATCGGCAGATTAATTGACAATGAAATAACCACCAGTTGCACCCCTTTTAAAATCAGTACCCATATTTAGCATGCACATAAAGACCAATAAACACTGCAGCAGCATCAAAAAGTCTCCATTCTCTTTTAATCTGTTCTTATCTTTTTTTTCTTTTCTACATCAGTGGTGGAGAGGTGAACGTTTTTGTTCGTTACACATTGTCTATATCATATAATTAGTAAGACGCTCTTTACGTAGTACATCACATTGTTATTCTTTTCTTGCATCTCTTTAGAGAATTTTTCTTTCCTTTTCTTTTCTCGTTTGTTAAATGCCAAAGTCCTTGTGCTGGTGTCAGTCTTATGTATTTCCTGTTCCTCAGGACACATACATGTTTGCTGTTTCCTGTAGAAGTGGTGTGTGCAGACTGCACATTAATGCCATGTTTGTTTCCCGAGCCGCTAAAGCTCATTTTATTTGTGTACCCTCTGAATAAATTAAACATGCTTGCTTTTGCTTTTGAGTGTATTGCACATTTCCTTTGCTGCTGATACAAAATAAAATCCAATACATGGTGTATTATAGCCATATGGCCGGGGGGGAAATACGTTTGATGGATTATTTCCACTCATTTCAGCTCTTCAGGAAGCTTTTAATGTGAAGTGGCTGGGCTGGAGAGAGGATACACACCCAGCAGCAACACGCAGCCCACTGCACAAAGCTACACAGTCATTAATCAGCTCTATCATAACATGCGCCTACCGTGTATAGCAGGTGTCAGCAAAAATAGTTTCTGTGAGCACTGAAAAGAAGAAAATATTTTTTTGTCTAAAGAAGAAACGGAAGATTATATACTCAATTTTTATTTATTTTTAAAAAAATAAAGGAATCTTTGTGTTCCTTCATTGTGGGAAACACTGTACTATAATAATACACTTCTATTCCATAAAGCTACTATGAGGTGAGGGAAATATCGAATGGGAAAATTTGAAAAATTGTCAAGTTTCTGAGAATTAAAAAAAAGCTTTATGTATGTAAAATGCAGCATTTACATTTTTTGTATAACTTCAACTTGTTATTATTGAAAGGTTCACACCCCTAAAAGCTGCCTTTGTTTTGTTATACTAACCTTGTTAGTATTAATACAACAATGTAAACATACTCTATTACAAGTGAAACAAAAGTATTATCAGCTAAATGCACTTAAAGCATCAAAAGTAATCGTACAGATTCTGCAGAAGAATGTCCCCCGTGACTGATTATTATATCTGACATTATTAGATTTATAGAGATGCCTTTTCTCTAATCCCATTGTTACCTCTTTGTGCCTCACACAGTTATACAAATAAACCATGTGAGAAGTGAAGGGGGGTGAAATTGCTAACAATCCACAGATTTGTGAAACATGCGACAAGAGGCCCAAAGTTGGGAACCCCTGGTTTAAATATGTAAGAATAAAATGAAATTGCTACAAATATAAATCTTTTGTATGTCAAATCTTAATCTTCTTATAGCTTTCACAGAAATGTAGTGGGGTAAAAAAAAAGAACTATAAAGTAGCATAAAATGGAAGTAAAGCTTATACTCATGCATACAGTATGCTTAATAACCTTAAAATGACACTTAATCCCTATCTATTAGTGTATACATATATACAAATATATTCAAACCTTAGACCCTGTACATAGTTTGATGCTGGACTCATGTTAGAGTTTTTAAGTAGGCCTGAGGTCAAACACTAACGTCTTGAGTGTCTCCTTTTCTGCTCAGGTCATCTCTCCAAAACATACAGCACAGCTCATCTTTTAGTCAACGGGAGCTGACGTCCCACAGCGGCAAGATAAGAGTGAAGATGGGCCCAGTGTGTTCAGACTGGCGAGGTCAGGGAGATGCTTTGACTGTCTTACTTTAGAATGTGTTGGAGGAGACATCTAGGTGATGCATCTTTAGGCAGACAATTGATGGAAGGCCTTGTTTAGGATAAATATGGAGGGTGAGCGTGAGTGCATGGTGGCAGACAATGTGACTCACTTGTATTGTTCATGATCTGTTCTCCTCGTATAAGATCTAATAAACCTTCAGCGTAAGACGTCACTTCTTCTTCAGCTTCTTTGGTTTTCTAATACTCTGCTCATTGAGACTTTCCTTCACAAATTGCCGTTGTCGGCAGGAGTCCAAGAGATCTACAGAAAACTGGTAAGTGTCATTTTAAAGCACTACTTTACTTTAGCATTACCAGGTCTGTGATTGACGGACTCTTCTAAGTATCTGTGATCTTTCTGCATTTGAACTGTATACATCGGTACTCCCAGCTGACTTCCTGAGAACACTGTCAAGTTTCACCGCCGGAGTATTCGAGTAAATTGAATAATTTTCAAGATTGGCAGAAATGGAAGGAATGAATTGAGCTTTTTCGTTCAACGTTCAAAAGTCTTCAGGTTTCAGTGGATAAAGCGTAGCACAGGTCTAATCATAAATTTATTACAGTGTGTACCGGATAAAAGAGTTGGCAATGTGAAGGAAAAGGATCTGTCTGTCTGTCTGTCCGCCATATGTGCATGTTTTAAATATGGGCAATTTATCAGTCCACAGCAGAGGCTGAATAAATTAAACTGTAGTTAAATCACCAAATGTAAAGATTAAAGCTACATTTGTATTATATTACAATAGTAAAGATGTAAAGAAAAAGGTGAGTCTGAATTAGAAGAAATTGCAAAAGAGTATTTTGTCCTGCATCTTACTGGCTGCGTACTGTTGTGTGTATGCACTATAGGTGTAATAAAAATGAATGTGGCGGTTTTGTTTATTGTCGCTCATTTTCATGTAATTGTTTGTGTTTTGTCTTCTGTTCTGGTTCAATTTTATCGAGACGATAGTGAGAAAGTTGGTTGTATACTTGTGAATGATGATCAGCACAGGCTGCAAAAGTGAGTCTGAAGGGAATAAAAGTATTTTTCTTATTGTGGTTAGTTGGGACATGTGTTTCTGAGACGTGATGTTGTTTCACTAATGTAGGCTCATACAGTGATGTGTTGATTATGCTGCTATGTAGATGGATTTTACTTTATGGCTAAATGTGTTCCTTAATTTAATAGCACTATTATTTAACATTATTATCAGAAACTTGCGCTGCACTTCAAAAAATCTAACAGTTACTTTTACTCAGAGCACATTTAATTGACCTACTTCTTGCCATCATCCGAGTAGTTTTGCTGTTATTTTAATTAAATATTCTAGTATCTTTCCACAAAGTCGTAAGTAGAGGAAGCTTTGTGCTGAGAGCCAGAGATGTGTGTGCTAAAACTTGCACATTTCCTGTTGTCAGGGGAAATTCCAAAATAAAGGTGAGAAAGACAAACACCCAGACCAGATTGAGAAAAACAAGCCCCGAATCTCAGCAAAGACAAAGTAATAGCATTTCTAAAGGAATAAATTCATTGTTTCAGATGTATCAGAAGTATCTGTACAACGTGCTGATCATTTGTAGAACAGATTGCTGCAATTGACTCAATTAATAATAAAGCTACTATACATGTAAATCCTAGAATATTGGTAGGAACACGTCATTGTAAAGCCCTGGACTCCAGGAGAGCTTTCTGAAACTATAAGAAACGTACCGAAAACTTGAATGAGACCAAAATAGTTAGTAACTGAGCTCACTAAATGTTTTGAGTTTGCATGAACTCTGATAAATTGTCTAACGCTCAATGTAGCAAATCTCTTTCAAATGAGTAAATTCACAGGGCAGACATAGACTTAAAGCCTGAGGAAAAAGAAGCGTGTTTCAGATAAACAGAGAAATCCTTCTGTCCTCACAAGGCTCAGAGCACGGCAGAGAGAACACACACACACACACACACACACACACACACACAGACTTACTCCCTGAGACAAGAGAAAGAAAGGTGTCGTAAATGCATAGCTGGACTTTGAGCCTTTAAATCATAACAGGCAGAGATCAGTATTACTTTGTGGTGCAAGCCAAAGAAAACAGCTCTATCGTCTACTTCACTTGAGATAAAACACTGTTTGACACCGTATCGAATCCAGCTCAGGCTGATGTCCAGTCTCATTGCATGAGCAGTTCACTTTGATTTCTCTAAATTCCCACGTAAATGTCTCTTTAGGCTATAATGCTGAATTTATTGTATTTTTGTACAAGGCAGGAAGAAACAGTATAAAAACACAGTTTTTACTCAAAACGCAACCAAAGCAGTATCTTAAGCATGAAATTAAGAGCATAAGCCCTAAAATATTATGTCATTCAGTTTGTATTTTGAAGTCCTTGTTGAAACAGTGTCAAGCTGTGAAAATGAGGTTGCCAGATTGAGGGTGTATTGTTGGCCAGCATTGATCTGATCAGTTGTCAGCACTGTTCACTTTGGGTGGAAACTCTGGCTGAGACATCTTTGTTAAATCAGACCCGCAATTATTATAGTCCAGAGGGTGCAGCAGTAAACAGGTCCAATGAACAAATAGTTTTTCAAAACAGGCTCCTCATATTCTCTAAGCTGTTTCGCACACTTTAACCTTGTGATATGGAACTCACTGTGCAGACTGGCTGATAACACACACGCACGCACACACACACACACACACACACACACACACACACACACGCACACGTACTACTCCTATGGGTTGTTTATAATCCGGATACTGTGCAGCCGTAGGTGTTCCCTTCTACTAAGCCTATTTCCACTTTATCTGAATAGTTTTCACCTTCTCCATATTAAAATATAGAGTTTGAATTCAAAATACGTGAATAAAAATAAAAGAAATGAATTATGGGAATAAGATCAAATCCTTTCGATTTGGTAACTTTTGTTCTTCCTCATAAAATGACTTTGAAAAAGGGCCAGAAAGCAGTCCTCTAATCTCTTCTAGAACAAGGTGTATTAATGTCTAACTCAAGCCTCTGTGATGTACCTATTCTCACGAAACCCTAAAGCTAACAGATCTGTCAAAGTGGTGCTTTGTTTAGAATCTGAAGACGGAGCGAGTCCAATTTTGACCGATGCTAATTCTAATATGGCCTCAACCCCAGATGACTCATTCAAAATGACTCCGAGTGGTTCAGTGTTATTTTCTTATTCATAAAGTTGTACTCTGATAGTTTTATTCCTACACTAGATGCCAAAGGTAAAGACAGACATGGATGACCTGTTGCTCCCTGGTGGTAGTACGTGGTTCCATTATGGCTACGGCCTCTGGATGGCTTCACCCTCTAAAGAGGCCTGTGAAAGGGACTCTATTCTGCTCCTGCAAAGACTGACTGAGTGTGGTCACAGAGCTTCTCTGGCTAAGCTGCAGCCTTGTCTACCTGAAGTGACATACTTGCGTCATGTTCTGAAAAATGGACAGCGTCTCCTGTTCCCAGACAGAGTGAAACTTTGGCCACACCTCCTCAAAACACAAAGAAAAACATGCTCTCCTTTTCTGGGTATGGCAAACCACTGCAGACACCGGGTCTTTGACAGCGCCGTCCTGTCCGCCCACTGTGCAATGGACTAAGAGCATGACATGACATCTGCTTTGGAGAGATTTGAACGCTGCCCTCACATCAGCACCAACCTCGGGTCTGTCAGATGAGACTACCGGGCTTCACCCCGGGCATCTTGCTTCAGAAACATGACTCTCGTTACCGCCTAGTGGTTTTCATTGTTCTAGGCTACCTCCTGCAGTGCAGGGGATGGCTGCTTGTTAGCGACTTGTTGCAGCTGCTCCTGTTCTTCTGGAAAATACCAGCCCGCATTGTCATGAGCTGCAAATGTCAAGTATTGCTCCTCATGCAACGTTTCTGCCACCCAAAGCATGACTGCTGCACGTCGACCAGGCTACAATGCAACCCTGCTGTCCAGATCTAACATTTCGGTTCACAGATTCTCACTTTACACCGGCATAAATTGCTCCCATTGGTTAATTTGGTGATAAGGAAATGACACAAGATTGTTAAACGTCATAAATTGATACGATTAAATCACCTAGGACACATTTCTTTTGTGATTTTGAGCGATGACACCCTCAGACACACACCATCTTTCAGGTTCTGCTGTCAGAATGGAAACAGATGCAGTGGAGATGTACGCTTCTGATATCCAGATATCCAGTTCTCATATCCACTTTATGGAAAGCTATTTTCTTGTCGTCACAATTGGTTATTGTTGCGTACACTGATACTGATTCTGTTTCTAAAAGTTGCTGATAAACAAGCCGTGCTTAAATCCACTCCTAAGTTCTCCATCCATATAGACACACCGCGACACACATGTAGGAAAAGGGAGGGATGAGTCAATTATAATAATAATAGTAATATAATAATAATAAATAGCTAGCATTTTTCTGCCCTGGTATCGTATGTATGTTTCCAAACAAGAACAAACAAGGCGTTGCAAGAGGTCAAAACGGTAGCATTACAAAATAGAGCAGCACTTGATCTTTTATTATCAGCCCAAGGAGATACTTAGAGAGTAAATGGAAGTGCTGCTATTACAGACACGGCGCAAAGTGTAACTAGTGTAAAAGTGTCATTTTAAAGCACTACTTTACTTTAGCATTACCAGGTCTGTGATTGACGGACTCTTCTAAGTATCTGTGATCGTTCTGCATCTGAACTGCATACATCGGTACTCCCAGCTGACTTCCTGAGAACACTGTCAAGTTTCACCGCCGGAGTATTCGAGTAAATTGAGTCATTTTCAAGATTGGCAGAAATGGAAGGGATGAATTGAGCCATTTCGTTCAACGTTCAAAAGTCTTCAGGTTTCAGTGGATAAAGCGTAGCACAGGTCTAATCATAAGTTGATTATAGTGTGTACCGGATAATAAACCTTCAGCGTAAGACATCACTTCGGTCTCCATCAGCTTCTTTGGTTTCCACTACTCTGCTCATTAGGATTGTCCTTCACATACAGTACTTGAGTAAACGTACTAAATTGTAACCAGAGTTACATAAATCTGAGTAAGTGCACGTGTTTATCTATTTTTTTACTTGTTTATTTATATCGATAAGTTATATCTTGACTTATCAGCTTAAATCCCTTTAAATCTTAAAGAAAAGGTTGTGGAATTCCTTCAAATTCAGTCTGAGCTGTTGCAACAAAAATATCGACAAATGGGAAAGAGAAGTTTCTGTGAGGTGAGAGTTGACTTCGCGGAGAGAAGAGACAGAAAAGAGAGGGAGAGGCTGCACGCTGCTGACGTATGAGACAATAGACTGCCGCGCCATCATTCGACAACCCTGATTAATGTCAAGCTGTTGCACAACACCAACCCCCCCCCACCCCCCCTTAATTTCTTGCTTTTTTTTGCCTTTTATGGCTCGGTCCACACAACAACAAAAAAAAAAGCAAATCTTGCTGCACAGAAATCTTCTCTGATCCTGCACCTGAATGTTTCACTTTACGCCGTTTTTCTCACCTGGGGAAAAGATTTAAAGAAAAAAAAAAATAAGACAATTCAGGGTCTGCCTCCTTTCCGTGCTCGCTGTTTTCATTCCACCCCTCCCTCTCCCTCTGGTCCCTCATGACCTCTGCCCTAGTGGGATTCGTCACGAGTGGCGAAGAAGAGGCCCAAATCACAGCTTCAAATGAATCCATCTGTGTTTGGAAACAGTGAAGATCCCCTCCCACAACAAACAGATAGGAGGTATTTGGCTTCTGGGAACATGTGAAATTCCAGTCTAATTGGTGCGCTCTTATGTTTCCCCCCTTACTTACCATGTATCATCCCCTGAAGACATCCCTCATCACTGGGTTGATTCCCTGTTTCATAACCGTGTAATATAACGCTCCCCCAGCATTGCGTCAGAACCTAAAATGGATGGTCACATGACAGGAGAGCCAGCGGGTCTGCAAGACGACACACTTTCTCAAGAGGATCCCCAGCCAGAACAGGCTTAACAACCGCTGCTATAATATAAACTTCATGTATAAAAGATGAGGATTGCCTTTTTATAACACAGAGCAAACACAGTAAGGGTAAGACTTTTTTTTTTTTCCTTCTGAGTGCATTTTTTTTTTTATGGCATTTTTGTCCTTCTTTGATTCAATTTCAGTGAACTGTGAAATCATACACTTTCGCTCAATACTGGCAATTTGATGTTCTGTTTTTATGTAGTTTGCCACACATCCCACACGTGTTCCCCACGGCCGGGGAAATGGGCAGCAGGCTTCAAAGAAGAGAACTGAGCCGTTTATCCCGTCAACCAGTCCATTGTTGGTTATTTTATTTTTTGTTGACATATGGTGGCTTAGGTTGGTCGCGATTCCTTCCACTGCAGTCTGTGTGCTTCATTCGTCTTTATTCCATGTACTTCTTGTTTCCCCGGCTATTTTTTTTTGTCCGGAATGCACTGAAAAGTATGACCACTCACTTTAAAAGACACTCACAGTTGTCACATTCAGGCATTTTTTCTCCCTTCATGCTAAATTTCTTTCAAATTCTTTTGGGCATTTTATGCTATTTCAAGGTGCTTTTTTGAACTTGTTAAATCCGCATTTTTGTTTATGTCCCAAAGCCCACACATTATACCCCAGATCCCTATTTGCTCAGATCTGGCACAAAGCTTTTTTTCTTGATGACTTTAATGATTTCTGCAGAACTGTAAAGTGACTCCCAGTTTTACTGAGAACTGCCCACTTTTCAGACAAGTTCTCCTCGATATCAACCTGGGACAGTTTGAGCGCAGCCATATGGATGTCTCTTTTTTGTGCCTTCGTCATGCATAACTCTCGCATGAACATTAGTCCATTCATGAGCAGACGCATGTGACACAGATCACAACATCCTGAAGCACATGCTAAGCTCCAGGGGTTAAAGAGAGCACACAGCATGTGACTGCAGGATCATACACGAGGATAAGAAAGCAGAGGTGATGACATGGATTGTTGTTGAATATGTATCTATGATATATTGCTGATGTTTATTATTTGACATCTGTTTGTGGCTGTATTGCATAGACAACATAGCTTTTGGTTCTATGCAACTAAGGTTGAATTGAATTGAGCTGATCAGTTTTGGTTACTGCATTTATGATAAGTAGTATTGACCCCTGGGTTGACTAACAATACGTTTGTCACAGGTTTAAGGTGAAACTCGAGCTTGTTGTATCTAATACTGGGTCAACATATTTTAGTGTGGGCAAATAACCCAAAAGACACTGGTACTGGATAAAGTTGTACAAAACGATGTACATATGATATTCAAAATGACAGACCGCACTTATTATTAACAATCAGTGACAAATAGTGACATGTATGACTAATAAGAGCTGGAGTAGATGGCAACAAATACCATTTAGTTTGGTTCAACAACCCGACAATAATATGAAAAGCATTTCACTAAGTCTGTGTTCGAAATCGCATATTAATGTACCGCATACTCAACCAGTATGCACTGCATACTGTCTACTAAATGAACAATTAAGTATGATATTACCAGCAGACTGTTCACACTGAAGTACACATAAAAGCTAGATGTATCACATGACAACCAGCCAGAGGCTCGGTCACATGTCATCACATGGATACACCGACCACACTTTGTGAATCTAAGTGGTAACTTTGTCGCCTGGAAACATACTAAATCTTAATAAAGTAACATCTTTACAGCTTTTAGCCTGACTCATAATCTCATGTCTGCAGGTCTCAAGGCACCTAGATGCAATGCATTGTGGGTTGAGTATGTGCAGTATGCAAGGGTATGTGCAGCCCTTGTCTCAGGTGGGCTTCTCCCCAAGGGTACTGGGTTAAGTTAACCCATGACTGCTGCTGTATTAGCCCAAATTAGGTCAATTTCGCTGTGTCTCAATTCGCATTCTTCTGGACCTACTCTTGCTATTTTGAGTGCATAAGTGCGCATACACTGTGAAGTATGGAAAAAAAATGCAGTGCACTATGAGTACCTGGACGGTGCACCCATTATGGTCAAAACATTGAGTGTGGAAGGCTGGACACTTCTTGGCTACATAGCGCAAGGGGAGGAACCACCAAACTTGTGAAAATGGCGGGCGAGGAGCGGTAGCTCTGTTGAACACTGGAATACAATAAATAGAATTGTCAAGTAAGCAAACAAGTGGGCAGAATTTTTTGGCTGCCAAAGATGTTGCCGGTAATGCTCCGTCTGGTTGCAATTTTCCATTAACAAGAAGAAGAAGAAGAAGAAGGAGGAGGAGAAGAAGAAGAAGAAGAAGAAGAAGAAGAACAAGAACAAGAAGAACAAGAAGAAACGGTTAAAATTTGCACACAGGGCACAACATGGAAGTATACTCACTGAAGTATCCGAGTTGAGACACAGCATCTGTGAAACATAAATACCAAACATTCTCTCGTTCAATCTTTTCCAATGTGAGGATTTGCTGCTTTTGTCTGTTTTATACTATTGTAAATTGAATATCTTTGGAATGATGGTCGGACAAAGAGAACAATTTTGAAGAAGTTACCTTGGTCTTTAGGAAATTATAATTGGAATTTTTCACAATTTTCTGATGTTTTCTTTGATAATCTCAACAAAAAAAAAAAAAGTAATCGCTGCATGCAGCCTTGTGTTTGGTGGCGTAGGGATGTCAGTGTGTGGCTGCTCATTGCTGTGGTTATTTCCCCTCCTTTTTCTCATACAACAGTTAAGTACAAACTGTCATAGATCTTTTGTTCTCCTTCAATGACAACAGGTGCAAATCTATATAAGCTTAACTGCTTTCTCGCATAATTTCCCTGGAGGGAATAAAGAGAGAGAGGGAGGATTAAGAGAGGTTTCTCCAGCTGCATATGGAAAACTACATGTATATGTTCCTCGACATCACATGAGCATATATGATTATATCCATATGGCTGCGTATTTCTGCTTTGTGTGTGTGTGTTTAGATCTCATGTTCAAAGAAAAAAAGAAGAAAAACATATTTTGGCAACCCTGACCGTAATGCCTCGGAGCCAGAGTTATACATAGAAAATTACACACTGCTGTGCCAGCCACTCCTGACTCAAGCCTGCAACACCGGGAAACAAAGAGACACACGCAAACATAGAACTACGCCACACAGATGCATACATGGGATAAAATCACTAATGCAATGCTTTTGCTTTTTCAAAAACGAATCAGCAGGAGCAGCACTTTGCCCTTTACATCCCGGCTTCATATTTACACTGCAGATGAAGTACTGCTGCTGCTGCTGCTGCTGCTGCTGCTGCTGCTGCTGCTGCTGCTACATAACTATGGAGGGCTAAAGATGGCATTATAAGAAATATATAGAGGTCATTTGGAAATATGTAAAGTGTGAAAGGATTTTTAAGTGACGCCATCGAGGCACGCCCCTCATTTACGTATGGGCAAAGAAATACAGAAAAAAAAAAAAAAAGAGATGAATTAATAAGGAAATTAATAAATAGGGGAATAAATAAAAACAGAAAAGTATACATTGGGAAATAATTTTATATGTAAATAAAAATGAAAACAAAAATAAGTTTGTCAGATAAATAAAAATGAACCAGCACATTTATTTCATAATTTAGGCTTTTCTTTCAAAATGTCTTTTTTTAATTTTTTCATTATATACATACATTTATTGAGTCATTTATTTATTTATTATAATGTCAGCTTTAGTCCTCCATAAATAACCAGCCAACTGTTATGCAATGCAAGCCGACTCGGTTTTAATTTTTTAAACGTCGAGTTTTAAAAAGCTGTGAGGTAAAAGAGGGAAAGCAGTATGGTTGGAGCTCTCCCGGCAGAGCAATAAGCTCCCTGACATGCCCAGGTTGAATCTTTCATGCAAGAGGGGAAAAGGGAGTTGTATGTTTGTGTGGGTATGCGTGCATGAGTGACAGGGCGGGCAGATGACTCTTGGTCAAGCTGTGAATAAATATTTAAGACCATCTCTAAATCGTCATGTTCAGGCAAAAGCAATGAAGAGCTGAGAAGAAATAAAACTATAAGCTCTTGCGCGTAAATGTTTGATGCAGACTAATTTAGCTTACATTTGAAATATGTGGTAGGACAATTTGACTCGGGAGAGAGGACAGCAACAGGGCCGCTGAGGGCTCCCTAGACAGCGCTGTTAGCTCCCCGACCTGCCTTGGGTAAATGTTTGACAAAGATTGTCCCCGCTTGCTGTATATGTTGCACGCTAGTGTGCAGTGGAGGCCTAAGAAGGGGAGGAGACACTGCTGTCACCAAGAAATCAGACACTCAGCACGCACAGAATTAACCTAAACTGAACTTTTATAGCTGTTCCCACTGTGCATACACTCCTGTTTACTGGGGTTATATGTACTTACGTGGTTTCTTATTTACTTAATCACTCCTGTATGTACTTACCCACCGCCTCACTACATACTTACTCTTTTATGTATTTATTTAAAGCCGCAGACATGAAACGCGTACACATATAGTTAAATAGAGTAGATACAGTAATTAGTCATAATCCTGAGAAAACAAAAACAGTTTGCTTTTGAATGTAAGTTGTGAAATTGCACGTCATATACACAGAACTGTGGTTTAAATTGGTTCTCTTTTCTTTAATCTTTGCTTTTTTTATGGGAAATACTATAAATGTTTTACCTCTTCAACATGGATGGATTACTGAACGGGCCTACTGGGCACAGGCCCAGGGACCCAAAGAGTCAGGGGCCCCCCTGACCTTCACCAACAACATGTCATTTAAAGAGACACATACTGACCAGGAAGAAAAAAATAACCGCAAAGAGACACGAAACGACTGCAGAGAGATGCAAATCAGCTGCAAAGAGACACAACGAGACTCACAACAACTCTGAAAAGGGGCAAAACAACCACAAAGAGATGGAAAATTACTACAGAGAGACACAAAATGACTAGAAGAGACGTAAAAACAACCACAAAAAGACACAAAATGACTTCAAAAAGACACAAAACAACTAGGAGAGACGTAAAAACAACCCCAAAGTGACACAAAATGACCACAAAAAGACACATAACGACAACAAAGAGACACACCTTTGACAAAGGGCAAAAAAGGTTCCAAACCCCTAATACACATATACGTGTGTGGGTAGCCGTCAATGGTGATTTTTATTATGGGAGACACTTAGGGTCCAGTCAGTAATTAGTTAGTAATCTAATATCCCTAATAGTTTCCTTCCCTTTGAATAGTTGCAGGGGATCACTCCGCCTGTCTTTGGAAGCCGCCAACCTCAAAGAAACCACATGAGTCTGGGTTTCCGTGGAAAGTTAATGTCTCGTGATGGTCAACATGCTGTTCCAGAGGCTTTTCCACCCCGGCAGGAAACACTGACTTCTTGTCATTTGAAGGCATAAAAATAAAAAATCTTTAATCTTGGTTAGAATTCTGACATTACTCAGGGGCTTTCGGTCGCCACAGACTTGTAGGTGGGACCTCATACAAATAAAGCGCATGAAGTCCAGCGTGTGGTCACACAACTCTTAAAGTGCTAAAATGAGACCGTAAACACTGTTCCTCTGTTAGAAAACCACTTAACCTGCAACGGATTACAGCCCAAGACTTTCTAAGGCAATCAGACCAGAGGAATCCCAGGATGAACAGTTTATCCAGGGTAGAAGTCCTCTGAACACTGTTTTGAGATGCTGTGATCTAAATTGTCTGGAACTAAGAATAACTCATTTTAGACTTTGGGAAGGAGAGAGACAAAATATAATTTTTTATAGGTTAAGACTTATGTTGTTTTATACTATTCAAATACTATTCCCAAGGTCAAGAATAAACTAAATGCTTTTGGAAATACGTTTATTCCGGTGAGGTTATGCAGTGGTTCTGCGTAATTGAGTAGCTGAGGAGGAAACAGCATAATTTGCTTTTCTGTTTGCCAACAAAAATTATGTTCTGGTGAAACTTTCATACTGTAACAACCACGGGTCAAAGGAATAGCTTGCATTTTGGGAAACAAGCGTATTTCATTTTCTTGGATGAGAATATTGATAAAACTCTTATGTCTCTACGCTTAATAGGAAGCTAGAGCAAGCTTAGTTTAGCATGAAGACTTGAAGCATGAGAGAACAGCTGGCCTGGCTCTGTTTTAAGGTTACAACCCCAGATTAATAGCACCTCTGAAGCTCACTCGTTAATACGTTATATCTTGTTTGTTTGATCCATGCAAAAGTGACAGGAAAAGCATAGGCGTGATTGATTCAATTAAATGCGACAGATGAGAATTTGATACACGTAATGGAACTGAGCCTTCATAAATGCAATTTGTTCCACCTGTGCTTTCCCTGTTCCTGTTTACTTATAGAGTTTAAAGTAATAAGCTTGAAGATTATATATAATTTCCTTGTTGAGTCCCTTTCTAATGCCGAATGACGTAACACAACGGTGGTTGTGCCTATGGCCCCTTGCATTAGCAGTATTATTATCTGGGACATTCCCAGGAAAAATCACCGTCACTGTTGCAATAAGCCCGCTGTAGCACACGCTGATGACGGCCTGGTAACAAGACAGAGAAGGATAACATTGATTGGCTTCCCTTTCCCGGTAAACCAAAAGGTCATGAAGGCTTCCTGAGTTATCTTCTGTTTGCAAACTCACCTCTGTGATATCTGTCACTAAGCTCAGCTGCTCCGTGCAACAACCCTTCACCACAGTGGCTCCCAACCTGGGAGTCGGGACCTGAACACAAGCTGCTATATTCACAGAGCCTTCTGCTGAACAGCCTCGTCCTGCATTAGAAAGGTACGCAATGTAAAAAAAAAAAAAAAAGGGCGAATAGAACAATGGCCAAGTACCAGGGAGGAGATGCTGACACTGAATTTGTCAAAAAAGAAGCCTATTAAGTATGTATTATTGTTTAAAAAAAACATTTAACATAAACTTAAAAAAATAAGAGGAAAACTCATCTCTGATTCAATATTCACAGAAAACAATCTGCTCAAAATGATTTCAACTCGCTCGTTTTACACAAACTTTCTGCAGTTCTTGCGTTGACTATTGGGGTCAATTGTACAGTTTATATGTTGTTCTGTTATTGTGCTCTATTGAATATATTATGAAATATTATTTACAAGACTTCGGTAACAAGCCCCCGAGGGCCAAACCGTGGTGACGCCGCGGTATCTTACAGGACCTTCGCCTTGCTCAGAGGCCATCATTACCATAATAACACTACTTTAGGAGCAACGAAATTCAGTTTTACAAGCGTGTCGGAGAACTACGGTGGCCTTCATGTAAAAAATGAAGATGAGAAAAAGGCAATCTCTTGAGCCAGAGTTTGTCCATTCTGAGCTTCTGTAGAAACATGGCGGTGCAACATGGCGGACCCCCGTGGAAGAGGACCCGCTCCCTATGTAGTTATGAAGGGCTCATTTTAAGCTAACTAAGTCTCAGGTGATTATACAAAAATTAAAACATAGTTAGGAATATTATATTTAATTTCTGCATAATAGATCCCCCTAAATACGAGTCGCCAAATGTCTTGTTCAAGTTTATTTGGTAATAAATATATGTTTTGTTATATGTTAGACAACGACTTCATTAAAGTGAATCATTTTAGATTCATATGTATTTTCATGCCCAAGATGCTTCTCTTTATGTCTCAGTTTTATTTGTCTGACAGTCTCGCTATTCCTTCCTCACACACACACAGTCTTCGCTTACAGTATGAGCCTGTCTGTGGGAGTTCTCCGCCGTACAGTATGCAGTCTGTGGGTTTTATCAGAGGTGTCCCACCTGGAGGGAGTCTGGGAGCGAAAACACAGCTTCAGACAGATTTAGAGCTCTTTCTGCTCCGCAGGAATGAATGAGCAGTGTTTGTGTTGCGTGGTGTTTGAATAGTGCTCCTTTTGGGAGTGAGCCTCCCATTGGTAAGTGGCTCCTGGAGTGTGAGGATGCATAATGATGCTGTTGGGTGAAAGTCTTGCATCTGTAAAATGTCAACAGACAGAATTGACCTAAAAAAAAAAATTGCAGGATGGACACTGATTTGTTTGTAATCTTTTAATGATATTCCTTCAAAAGTTAGTGTTAAATATTCTGCGGCCCTCGGCAAAGAATGTACCTTTTCCCACAAACAACAATATACTCTCTGAAGAATAGCAGCTTTTAATGGAAGGAGAGAAATAACAAAAGCCCTATTGAAGCATATTTTTGGAAAAATAAAAACACAGTTGGATTCAAGTATGTTCTTGGCTTGTGGGTCATTACTTTCCCCACAAGCTCTTTTTTCATAACTTTTGTTTCCTGTGTTTTTAGCACCTAATTTATTGCTGGGAAAATAGGGCACTTAAGAAATGAGGGCCACATAAATGTGTCAGTTTAAGACTCAAAATATAAACACTATAAATTGGGGCTTCAGGCATATATACTGTATATACAGTATATATACATATATATATACATATATATATATGTATATATATATGGATGGATGAACCATCTGTGTGTCTTCCTAAAATAAAATTCGGGACCCAGAATAAATCACAGGCCGGATCCTGGGCCTGTGGTGTGATTAAATTAAGTCAGGCTGACGAAGATCAAAACCAAATTTAAAGCAGGCAGCTCATAAAAACATATTCTTTTTTTTTGACATATGGATAAAATTGAATATTTTTATGTACAGCACATGTATTACTCTTTTTAAATTATTTGATAATTCAACATGTGGTTACAATTTAACGCACGTAAACTTTGTAAAACATGGCATACGGCTCAGATTGTAACCCTTTATCTTTATTACTCTTTTACAGTGTAACTGACACATGGTTGTACTTATCATCTTTTACCTTCAAATACTCACAACACTGAATTCATACAGTGTTATTGTTGCATATAGAGTGCTGCAGGAATGAGTCCTAAAACTCGGAAATGAGTTTCCGGTTCCCTCATCTCAAAGTCAAAGGTTTTTTTTTTGAATGGGCTTTGGTTAGATGCCTCAAATAAGTAAATACTACACACTGGCCCTTTAAGAGATTTTCACGTTTTGTTTTACGATATGAAATGCGTCTGTAGATACTCCATTAAACTTCATCACGCCAAACATGGATAAACTCATCTACTAAGTGGTGGAGACGTTGTTTCCAGCATAGTGTAGTTTGTTTATAGCCCTATATAACGTTAGCTTATCTCACTGTTGACACACAAATTATAAAAGTGAGGTTCATTTGTGAAGATCAACTTGCTGAACAATAAACTTTTGTTTGCCACAGAGTTTATTTCCTGCAATAATCCAAAATCCAATGGAAAAATCCTATTGTTCTATTGAACCAGGGAGACAGTAACTTCCGGATTGGTCTACACAAACACGTCATGCCTGCAGCATCTGTGTAGCTCTATTGCATATGATTATGATAACGCAATGCTTTCTATGAATTAAACTCATACCATAGGCCATGATCCGATTAGGGACCTTTGTTGCATGTCACCCCCCCCCCACTCTCTGTTTTGATTTAATGTGGTCTTGGTGAGTTGCCATAATAGTTATTGTGATAAATTACATGTCAATGGTATTATTATGAATGGAAATAAAATCCAATCTGCAAGAAAGCAAAGCTGACAGTGGAGGGTTCAAGCACAACTGGGTAATTATAACTTTATCTTTAAGGCATCTGAATTAACACGATTAAACTGTTCAATTCTTCTGAAGTGCTGTTATTAGCTTGTCATAATTGACAAGTTATTAAAGCCACTGACTTCAGAGAATCTTGGGAAATGCAAGGAAACATATGAACATTATCTGATAATTACCACTTATGGCTGCTTTATAGCAAAAGTACATATGCTCTCTTACGTAATAAGCAGGGTTTTTTTTTTTTTTTTTTTACATGCTCAGTAACTGCAGATATGATTACATCTTTAAGTTGACCAAAATGTCTTTAAACATTAATAATCCGGATGTTACAATTTAATTTAGAAACAACTGCGTTTGCAAGTAACTGCTGATGTTATTTGCTGGGTCAGAGTGTCAGGGTAGGTTAATAATGATCCTTTTAAAGTCCCGCCTCAATCCTTTATTCTACACATTGATTACAGCACAGAAAGTAAATAGATGAGACAGCTGGGACAAAAGAGAGCCGAGATGCAGGACAGCTGTGTGACAGCAAGCGTCCAGCCAGGAACCAAGGACAGTCCTGGGACGAATTAAACACAGTGCATGGTGAAATGAGTTTTTCTTGGAAAATCTTGTGCATTGTGTGTCCAATATTTTGTTTTTATTACATTATTAGATTAAACGTCCATGTGGTCCACTCAGCGAAATTGCAGTGGTGTAGAGAAAGGGAGGAGAAGGGAGGTGATACAGCAATAAACAGCAATAAAATAACACATTCAACACGTTCGAGAAAGTCAGAAAATGTCTCAAACTGTCTTGAATTGCAACACAGAATCTGAAAGTCATCGTTAAAGTTCGGTCACATTGAAATTGTACCAGTGCTTGATTACTTATATTACTTTTATATATTATTTTAATTTATTTACTTTTTTCTTTTTTTAGCTATTCACTTTATTTTTCAAGATGTGAGGCACCAACGTTAATAGGAAAAAGAAAGAAAAGAAAAGAAGATAAGATTTTTAAATAAATTAAACAATTAAAAAGAATGCACCAAGAAGGTTACAGATATTATATCAAAAATATTAAAAGCTATCGTATCGATTTTATTCTACTTACTAATATTGTTATTCAGTTCATTGTTGGGTTAATTTCAGTGATTGTCTTTTTATAATTGTAATTATGCTTTGGCAACACATGTCAAGTGTCATGCCAATAAAGCTTATTGACTTACAATTCTCATTGATTTTGTCTGATTAGAATTAATTTTGGATCACAGGAAAACAAATTACAATTTAGAGGTGCTCCTAATCATGATTCATCCTGGAATTCTCAGTTTCATTATCCTGGAATGACAATGTATTTATATCCATATATAGCCATATACCGCATACTATTTTCTAGTGATTACAAATAAATGAGCTAAAAAAAAAAAAAAAAAACACATTTATGATTTTGGCAATCTCTATTCTGGCCGTTCTCTTCTCAATTGTCTGTGACATTTGTGAATGTTGTTGACACAGTGCCCGTGTCTGACTGACTGAAGTTCACTCCGTTCTGTTATACTAAGATAAACTCTTGAACAACAAATGCAGCACAAAAAAAAAAAAAAAAAGAAGCACAAAATGTCTAATACCTCAAGATAACGGCGATGAAAACAATCAGTAAAACGGGCTTAAAAACAACACAATATCTGAAGTCAGGATCTCCTTAATCAGGTTAATTTTCCTGGTTCAACGGCGTGTTGTTGCAGTGACTTCCACCCCGACTCAGAGCCGAGGATGTCAGTTGACTGTTTTGGTTGGCTTTACATTACCACTGTCTCCACTGTGGAGGTCGCACAGGGTGACTCTCGCCACAGCCAGGCAGCCGTGAAGCGAGGAGTGACATGATCACATGTGGCAGGACTGTGGTGAAGGAGCTTTGCGTGTCAACCAATGTGGAGGGAGAGGCAGGCAGGAGAGCGAAATGATGGAGGGAACAAAGAATGAGGAAGAGGAGGAGACGGGAGACACTGAGAGAAAAAAAAGGCTAGTCACTGCCCAGGGGAACTGAGAGGGTGCTCATAAATTGCATATAAAGACGCGTATACATAAAGGGTTCTTCTTCACGAATAAAGCATGAGAATAAGAGGGAATAAGTAAAAGCGGAGTTTTAACATTGACGCACCACGCAGGTGGTGCGTCAATGTTAAAACAACCATTGGATGTGGGTTGCCATGAGGACGCATCCTGCCCGCTGATAAGAGAGAGTGAGAGAGGTGACAAAATGAGATCAAGGGAGATTATAAGAGCGAGGCTGAGAAGGGGGCAGGGGGTCCAAAGGTGCTAATCTGAGGCTGTGTGTGTTGCATAAACACTGTCCCTGCCTTCGTGCCAGGTTGAAGTGAGGTTGCAGGATCCAATCAGAGCTTGTGAGGTCAGTATGTACAGCCAAGAAGAGACACAGCAGGAGGAGACACCAATAACATGCATGATACATCGGGATGATCTTAACAACAAGGGTTCACCATGCGGCCAGGGAAAGATTCATTAGGCGTGTTGCTCCTTTGTGGTGCAGTGTTCTCATGGGTTTGTGTAGACTCCGCAGTGTGGTGACAGAGTGGGTTTCTCGACAAGCAAACAAGGCAAATGTTGACAAACTGTCGACATCTTGGTCATTTCTTTTACAGAAACTGTGACAAAATGTATTAGTCAATGACCGTTTTTTTTTTTTCCAAGACAAGACACTGAAGATGTGAAATTTTAAAAAGAATGACAAAATCGGGTATTTGTTGGAAACAACATGGAGACCAAACTGGAGTTTGAAAAAAGACGAAAAGGCAAATTCACAAAAAAAATAAATGGCGGCTGCTGATAGCACCATGAATTGCAACTGTTATCTGCCCTGTCTCAAGCTCCGCTTCACAAAAGATAGTGCACTAATTATACTGCAGCGCAAACACGGCCATAAAGTTTTGCAGCTGAGTGCAATTTGTCCTTTTTTCACATCTAATTGCAAATATACGCCAACAAAGTTCACTGTAACCACAGGCAATGAGGCTCATTTCCATAGAATGAGGCACATTTCGCACCAAATGTGTGCATATTAACTCATTTAAATATGTGCAAGTAGCACAAGAGCAGCACGTTGCTATTTGCTTGGCAGAGGAGTTGAGGATTACGCAGTTTCCTTTTGTCTTATTTGCACAGGT
Organism: Bovichtus variegatus; assembly: GCA_943593645.1. Taxonomy (NCBI): domain Eukaryota; kingdom Metazoa; phylum Chordata; class Actinopteri; order Perciformes; family Bovichtidae; genus Bovichtus; species Bovichtus variegatus. The sequence goes on from CALSCE010009645.1 coordinate 11,349,263, forward strand.
TTTCCTTTTGTGAATGTGCCCCCACGCCAGTGCCGAGAGGCTGTACTTATGCAGAGCGGCGCTTTGAGCAAAAATGCTAACTAAAATGGCTTACATGCTTACAATGACAATGCAGGTAATCTCAGCCTAGCATGTCAGCATTCTAAAATTAGCTAATTAGCACTTAACACAGAGCACAGCTGAGGTTAATGCCAATACTTTTTCAGGTGTTTGAACGACACAAACCAAAGTATTGGACACATTAAAACTATCAAGCTAAATGGAAAGTTAAGGGAAAGTTAAGGGATACCTACAATTATTACAATTCCTATCATTCAAACGGGGTAGTTATATAAAAATGCAGGCCCCAAAATTAGCTATTGAGACCAAAACTGTTTTTTTGTACCAGGCTGTAAAGTTGGGCATTTTAACATGGAGGTCTATGGTGATTGACTGACTTTTGCAGCCAGTCTCAAGTTTCCTCAAATGTCAAACTAGTAGAGGCGTTAGAGGAAAATTCAGGGAATCTCCAAAGTCGGTGCTTCGTCTTCTAGGGACTATGAATGTAATCCGGCAATGCATCCGATGGTTACTACAAGAAAAAGCTAAAAACAAGTTGATTGACCCATAAAACCTTTATGCACACAATCTCATTTGCGTGTTTCTCACCGTTATTGGAAACTGCCTGAATCTCTTCTTCCCTGTGCACCTGCAGTACCAGCAGTGCTGGAGCTACACACCGTACATTTTCCAGAGCTGAGGGTAGTAGATTACCACGCATGATGGCTCGGAAGGCTTATATTTGGACACACTTCACTTGTCATGCAAAAGAGGGAGTAAGTGCTTTGTCATGTCTGGGGCTGTAAGAAAGACACCTTAAAGCGCACCTGGACACATGAATGGGGGATATTTGAGGTGCTTTCCACGTTATTTTGAGTTCAGATGAAGACATTTTTAATGCTTTCCTCTTCATGTCTTTTCTCTTTTCACCACCCATGTAGGGTAGACATTCGTTCAGCTATGCCTCTGTTCTTTTTGTTCAAAGTGGCATTTTTGTAACCTTTTATTAACCCCTAATGGGATACTTCCATTCTTCATGCTTTCCCAGTGTGACATTCAAGAGGCCCAGGTGCTCCTGAGGTCGGCTGAGGTTGTGACTTTAGCACAAAATGTAACCTTAATCTAAACCTGACCCTAACACCGTGTGCAGCAGAGGTGTCCCTATTTTTGGTCACACCACTGAAAAAACGCATGGTGTAAAACAAAAATCTTCATTGGAGAAACATTTTAGGAAACACCGTAAATTGAGAAAAGCCTGGAGGGGTAAATAAAACAAGCTAGAGCTTCTGACCAGTTTCATCTCCAAAATAAATCTTTCAACCAAGAACAAAGATTCTCAATGGTTAACTCGTGTGGTTAATCTTATCCTGTTGAAAACGATACAGGCAAACCACAGCACCACCTGTAAAGTTGATTTGAAGGTAAATCTTTCTTTTAGATGTGCTAAAAACTAAATAAATGAGCACATCCCTAAAGCCAGGTTTCCATCCAAATGTATCGCACATTTTTACCAAATTTTGAGAAAATTCGCCAAAAGAAAATGGGAATAAATGCTTGTTTCAATCCACCTACATCCACATACGATTATTATGAGTTAATTCACCAAGAGAAGCAGTAGGTGGGCAAATTGTCCAGAGGGCGCAACAAGATGGCGTAGTTAAAACAGTCGCCAGTGGAACCTCCAACGATGCAAAACTATTTCCTAAACTGGATGGAAATATGATATTTGTGCTGGTTTCATCTATTGATGTGAGGACGGTTACATCAGATCTGTGTGGAGAGATGACGGTGGATCGGAGGTAGAGAGGAGAAGATGACTGGCTGAGGCAGAGGGCAGAGGGCAGAGGGCAGAGCGGGCTGGACGGTCGGACAATGGTGAGCGGCCTCGGCAGGCTGAGGCAGGACAAGGGTTAGCAGACAGGCGGATGATCCTCAGGCATAACGGGGAAAACACAGTTCATCTCCAGCAAGAAATCAACACAAGGAATAATTCTCAGTATCTCGCTAAACTGGCTAGACCTGAAGCAAGTGTGTAGGTTTGCATATGAACGGTAGAGACATTATTTAAAACTCCCAAATCAGCAGAGCAATATAGTCATGCACAGCCCACTATCAGGGTTTCTTTTTTTTTCTTTCTTTTTTTTTTTACATTACAACTTTATTCTTGTAATATTACGACTTTTTTCCTCAAATAATGACGACTATTCTCAAAATCTCAGAGAACAGAGATATGTGTGATATGCTGTGAATGTGGTTTATAAATGAATTCAAATGTAAAAAAAAAAAAAAAAATGTTTTAATCTATCATGGATATGAATAGGTGCCACATGCACATTTAAAGAAGTTACATCCCCAAACAAAAGAGCAGGAAAGATTAAATCATGCCTATGTGTGCTGACCATCGACTGTATAGGCTGCTGACTCAGCGGGAACATTAAATGAGAAAAGTTGATCTACAGGAAAATACATATTTTAAGCACTACAGATTGCCTAAGAGCTTTTCTGCATTAAATTCCATTATGTTTTCAAATGTCACCTGGTGCCATTTCCACCATGAATTAATGCTGAAAATGAAGAAATTGTTGCAGAAAGAAATCACCAGAATTCAGGAAATTAAGTGTTCAACGCTCAAGATTTCTGGGGGAGGACACCCAGATTATTATTATTATTATTATTATTATGTTACCCCAAAAACATGAAAGGAAAGCTACGCCCTTGGCCTGACGAGTGTGACTACTACAGTGGTCGGGATAACGATCAGGCACAGAGAGAGAGAGAGGAGCCTTGACATGCCGGAGAGATGATGCAGGCAGGTGTGTTGGAAGAGCAGGGAGAGGGAGACAGGTGACACACGCACACACGCGCACACACACACACATGGAAGGCACATGAGGAGTGTGGGACATAGGGAAACACAAGGGCAAATCAATCACAATGAAGAAGAACCGAGCAGTTGAAAACGTACCTGACATGCTGTTTAAATTCACTTGAGCCAAACTGACATCAGGGATCCAAATGTGTTAAGTAGAGAATGTCCTGAAAGGATTCACGTAACGCTTTTTAACAAGCCTTTAAAATAGTTTACAGCTGACGCATCTTATCATTTGTAGATAATGGCTAACATCACAGTTCTTTTGTTAACATTCTCAGCTTTCTGCTTAACCGTAATCGTCTGGAGCATTAGGCCGCTGCTATTATCTTAATGTTCCGGTCTACTATTAAAAGGATTTGAAAAGACTGACATGTGTATTTTAAGCACTTGATGATTTTCTTGTCCTGAATTTCTTGCTCTGGAAGTCATACATATTCCTAAAAATGCTGGTGCTTCAGGCGTTGCTTAATATTTCTCAAACCAAAGAAATAAAACACAAGATCATAAACAAACATCTTTGGGTTGCAATTGTATATTAGAATGTGTTCAATTGTGTACCCATTCTCCATATGTTGTAATGCACCTTGTTTACACAACATTGGCATTTTTTCCCCCCACTTTTATCCTTTTTCGTGTTCTGATGTTGTCATTTTTAATTGATGTAAAGTATGTATTACCACAGGTATGTGTCATCTCGTCTAATCTACATTTATCTGGGGATCAAATGTATAGATGTCAGTAAAGTGCTTTGGTTTTGTCTGTTTAAAGTTAAAAAGATAACCTGGCTCACTTGGAACTGAGTTTTTTTATTTCTTTCTTAAATCTCACAATGGTCCTATTATCGGATTTATGTCAACAAAATCTAAAGTGGACCAAAGAGGAATCTGCTGACTCCCAGTACTGACCAGTGGCTCGTTTGGACTGCTCCCAGGTCAGGTTCTGGAAAGCCTTTGTGATAGTGACCCTAAACTAATATAGAAATCCCTTGGCACCTGATCAGGCAGGGGATCAGATCCAATAAAGTAATTGATCCTACACGGGGAAATTGAAGTGTCACAGCAGCAGAAGTACAGTATAGATACATAACTTGAATTTGGATTTACTATAATACAAAATGATGATTTTTCACTCGTACTGTAGATTTACCACACAGTCCGTCTTATCTCACTGGACTATGTTTGTTGACTGACTCCAATTAGCCAAAAATGTAGATTATCTCTAAAATAGGATTTAGCCAAAATTAGAGTGGGATTACAGGGGGGGGGGGGGGTCTATTCTACTTCTGTGTGTGCTTATGTGTGACTATGTCTGTACAGCATGTATTATGTGTATCTATATGTGGTCATCTGTACGTCTGTCAAGGAAACAAGCAACTGGATGGATACACATTTAGGTGTTTATTTCACTAACTTTGTCTATTTGCGTCTGTAAATTTCTGCTTAATTTACCAAAAATGTTTCATTTAATCATCGTTTATTCATTTAAGAAAACTTTTCATGCTAAAAAGAATTGTCTTAATGGAAGTAATAAACTGGGGAAGTTTGGCATTATCTACTAGTTAAACACTTTTACGCTATTCACCTGTAGCATCTTGCAAAATGTATGGAATTTTACAATACATAATCTGTGAAGGCAAAATGGTTTTTTTCTCAGACTCTGAGCCAGAAATCTCCACTTCAGCAGCTCTTCCATACATCAAACTTTGCAGTTTCATTCCTCTCTATATTCTGAAGGTTTTTACAGAGGGCTTTGTTCACATATCCTTCATAGCCTGATTTATACAACTTTTTTTATTTCTACAAACAGGGTCATTTTCAGATGTATGGAGTGATACAAAGAGATATCCCAAATCCTCTCTGTTAAAAATGAAACAAGATTTTTGAACCTGGCTTTATCCAATGTTCACAATATGTTCTGTTCCAGAAACATATTTAATAAGATATTGCCTTATATGCATATTTAAAAAATAACATTTCAGGAAACTTGAAATGCAAAAGAAATGTATTGTCTCAGTGTAAGCAATGAACTGGGGAAATTGTCGTGATGATATCTATGAATTAAAATGTTCCCCTGCTACACCTGCAGTGTCTCACCTTAAAGGGAGAAATCGATTCATTTCATTCCTCTCGTTATTCTCTCGGAACCACTTTTACTATACAGAATTTTTGACTTTTTTCATTAAAAAATATTCTTGACATGTTCTTGGTTGTTCAGGATCATTACGTGAAATGATAAATCCACACTTAATTCATTTCTTTCTGCGTGTTTGACCTACTTCCAACCGATGGGGGTAAAGGCATTCTATACAATCAGGACGCCTGACATCCTACTGGATTGATTTCAGTCACATTCCTGCATCCAAAGTCCAGCACCACATTGATTTACCACCAATCCTTTTTTTTCGCTGGTCAACTGTGAGTCTGTGTGTATGTGAACGCCTAATCATCCCTGTCCCTGTGTGTATATATACTGGTCTTTAACAGGGCTAAAGAAGTAGTGGGTCAAGTGGGAGTAGTCCAATCACGT